>JAOSYY010024735.1:0-11987 GCA_025727935.1 Hebomoia glaucippe | reverse complement strand
GACTTATCAATCCGGAAATTTTGACATTATATTTTTGTATATATATACACACACATGAACACACATACAAACACACACACACACACACACACACACACATATATATATATATATATATATATATTTTGGATACTAGAACATATTACTTCACTACTGTGCTTACCAACAAAATCACGTTTCTCAAATGGTGCTAGCAACAGTAATACCTTGTCTAATTTCTCTTTAGACCTCTCTAGTCTTTTAGACTCAACAACCCAAAACAATGAATTTATCAAATCTGCAACATGTTGTTCTAAATCCAGAACAGGATCATTTTCACCATAGAACATTGCATGAGTTTTGAAGTTAGATGGTGTTGTGAAAGTTTCCTCTGGCAAAGAAAATGAAGTGGCGGATGATGATGATCTTGGAAAACTCTCTATAGACGATAAACTGTCTGCCTGCTCACTTGGTATTGAAACCCTGAAATGTTTAATTTAATAGTAAGAAAACAAATTTGTGTTTATATTGCATGATGTGCTAGCTGTACAGTTTATATAAGTTAAATGTAGCTTTTTAGTATTATAAAGATAAAAATAATCACTTGTCACTGATGCACCCCTTTTCAGTTAATAATTTGTCATCTTCATACACACTGTACGTTTCTGGCTCTTGTTCTGGTTTTTTAAAATTACTACCAGGGCCAAACATGAATGCTCGAGAATCATATAAAGTGTTGGAATATTTCACTTTGAGTGACTCATGGACACGGCATACTTCATTTAATTCTATTTGGTTTGTGAATTTGCTTAAAGTTATTAATCCAAGCAGACGCCTGAAAATATAATTATTTTATTCTATAATAAAGTAAATTTAATTACAGAGTACATAGGTATCTTATTTTAACATAATTATAATGATTCTGCTATCTATTTTATTTTGTATAGTATGTAAGGAACACAATATTAATAAGATATCTGACTATTTCTGTATTAAGCATAATACTTTGTTATAGAAGACATTGAACATTTAATTAATGTGGATCTGCATATGATTCAATCTTAAAAAAGTCTTTGAATATTGGTGTAATAAGTTTGCTAAATTTTACCTGTGGGTTTGAAAATCACCCCAATCATTATTTTCAACTGGATAATCCCGGACATACCTGACCCAGATATCTCTTACTTGTCCACTGGAATCTAAAATACCGATTAAACCAAGGTGTACTATTAATTAACAAGTAAATAACTGCTCCACAGCAATAAATGCCAGATCAATAAAACTAGACAATTGATACAGAAAATAATAATAAATATTCATAGAGTTTAATTTAAAGCAACTACAAAGTTAAGCCATTATATTTTTTTATATTTACATATAAAATAATTTTTTCATATAATAAATTTATTTAAATGGACAAGGTTACTTGTTATTACATATTTTCTAATATATTTCTTACCTGTAACTTTTATGTTATTAATTTTTTGAATCCTCTCCCATAGTTTATTGAAATTCTTTAGTACACCCCCAATTCCTTTAACCAGCACCAAAAGACAACCATGGTGCTGTATCTCCTGTGAATAATCAGGGTGCGACATCACCGTCTCCCCGGGTGCTTGCGATAATATATAGCTCACTGATGAGCGCATTGAAATAGTTACAAATTTCAAAGTTTAAACACATCTAACAGGATGGCCATTTACCTAATTTGGGCATTTTGCAATTGGTATTACAATCCTTGTCTTTTTAGCGATATTGAGATGCATTCAAAAAATGAAACAATACCTTAGAGTTTTAAAAATTAAACTTTTCTGAGATAATTTATTTGTATATCAGTACAATTTTGAAATAAAGTTTGTTGTTTGAATTTCTTCTCAATTGATTTTTTTTCTTATGTGTCAAAATATAAAACGTCATTAGTTATACCCCCCTTACACATCCCTTGACAGTTAAATATGGAAACATTCTAAAAATAATTTTTAATTAAAATTTTAGTGGTGTTCTATGTTGTTTTGTTGAGAGTAATGCTTTCTCACTGAATAACTGATACATAACCCAGTCAGCAGTCTCGGTACTTTTTATTCTCTAAGACTGAAGAGAAGTTTAAGTGTTTCACACTTTAGCTTTTATAATGTTGATATATATTTTATATATTATTTTACAAAGTTAAACCAAAATTTAAAATGCATAAAATGGTGTGCTCAATAAATATTTTGTTTCAGAGTCTGTTGTAAAATGTTAGTGTAAATTGTCACTGCTGAACAAGTATTATGAGTGATTTACTATAACCTAAAAAAATAAATAAATAAGTAATCTAAATAGAGCTTAAGTACTGAATACCGGTAGTTTAATAATAGACAAAATAAAAATATTAATTTGATCAAAAGGTGTATTCATGTCAATTGTTTAACTTTATAATGGCTTCAAAAGAAGGAAATGACAAAGCTAAGGTTTGTGGCATTGTTGGTTTGTTAGTATTATTTTTAAAAGTAGAATACATTCAAATCTAATATCTGTTATTCAGGGTGGTCAAGGTGCGGGAGATAATAAAGAAAAGCGAAGAAAAGAATCTATCCTAGATTTAAGCAAATACTTAGAAAAAAGTATTAGAGTTAAATTTGCTGGTGGCCGCGAAGCAGCAGGCATACTAAAGGGCTACGATCCTTTATTAAACTTAGTATTAGATAATACTACAGAATTCTTAAGAGGTATGTTTAGATAGAACTGGCTTTTGTGGATGCTCATTTGCCTCCCTATAATAAAAAAAAAAGATGGTGCAGAATAATTTTGTACAATTTTTTTTTAGTTCCAGACAAGATCTGATAAATTAACAGTTATATATTATTGTTTAACTCTTTCAGATCCTGATGATCCTTACAAATTACTTGATGACACTAGAGCATTAGGTCTTGTAGTATGTCGAGGAACTTCTGTTGTACTGATTTGCCCTATGGATGGTATGGAAGCTATTCCAAACCCTTTTATTGCACAAGAGTAGTATAAGTTACATACTTAAGTTTAATATAATAAAATTCTTTTTACAACACATACAATTTTACATTATTTTCTTCCATAATTAAATATAAATCTTGTAAAGTTTATTAGATTTAGTTAATATTATGTAAACTGTAATACAAGAAGCAATATCCTCTTAGTTTCATTAAGGTTTTAACATAAATTAGAAAAAAATGCTTAAGACTTTATTTCAGAGCTATAATTTTTAGTTATAAGTTTATTCTTACATTTACCTTACATAGGTATATAATAAATATGATAAAGTATACTACATAAATACAATACACATATCACATGTCATGTTTTCAGTCATTAAAATAGACATTGCAATATTCATATTTTTCATTTTACTACATCATTTACAAAAATAGGTACTTATAAATAAATTGGTAACTTGATGTTTCTATTTAGGTACTATTGATCAGTTATTAATTACTACTCAAAACCAAATTCATTTCTTATCCATGGATAGCTTTTAGGACAGTCAACACATGTAATCATATATTTGTCATGTTCTAGAACTTTTGATGGTAATTTACATGTCCTCGGCTTAGTGCATGCAATTTCAGAATCCTGAAAACGACGATTCTTGCATTGCCAGGGCTGGAATTTTTTCAGTTGTAGAACAGGTGTTGGTCGTTTCATCCAGTCAATAACTTCTCGATATGTAACAAAGTACACATCTGGTAGCCTTAACAGTTCATCTGTAAATTTCTGAAATATTTTGGAGAAAATATAAAGAAAAAGGAATCTTTTAGAAAAATAAATGCCTATTAAATTTAATAGTAGCAGGCTGAATGAAGTAAGAATACTCCACCTATGATGAATTCAGGAGATGTGACTTTAAAAAGTCTAATAGTTAATGAGCAGATTTTCAGAAGAAATATTGAATTATCTTCTAGTAATAAAAATATGTTTATTGAGGAATTAATAAAAATAAAGTTAATATGGTTCTTATTTCTCAAAAGTGAACTTAGGTCATCAGTTTCTAATATATCACAGGTATTAACAAATAATTAACAGTGTGGAAAAGCTGTTAAAACTTTGCCTTTCATATATTAGAGTATTAGACAATGATCAAATGGTGACTACTTCGTCTGAATAATTTATAAACATACCAATTATTCTTGATGGGTTATCAACATTCTAAAATGCCAAAACCCAAGTTTTATTCAATATGGAAAATCCTTACGTGAGACGATGTGCAAATGAAATCAAGGATAATTTTCTTGTTTAGTAATGTAGAATTATTTTTAATATTTCAATATTAACCTTGAGCGCCGAAAGGTAATCATTGTTCTTCAGCCATGTCGCATTTAAGTGTATACCGAATGGAGCTCTGTTCTTCAGATAATGTCTTTTAAAATTATTCATAAGAACATTATAAACGTCTTCTCCACTGAGTGTGGAGGGACAGTATTCTAAGGTTGCACAGGAATGATCACCATTTTTCAAGGGATTGATAACCATCTCCCATATCCCTGCGTAACTTCGAGTTGGACAATACTGGTTGTTTCCTAAAAATGTTAAGTTTAATTTTGTAAATGCAGTGGATTACCGTGACTAAATTAAGTATAGAATTGTAATGTATCTTATGTCTAACATACGGACGAGAGTGATTGGAATAAGAGTCCCCCTTTGTGTACCAATGTTGAAGGTAAGAAGTTTTAAAATTGCATCGACTTAGAACACCGGTAATGCAATTAGAAAGTCAAGAAGTTACCTGTTTCTAAATCTTTGAAAGTTTTTCTCACTCAAAAACGATATGACATGAAATAAAACGTGGCATATAACATGTTGTTACCGCATAATGCTTTTCACTCTAATTCGTCTCATAACGTGTGTGAATCATGATATCTTGTTTAAGTATTTTCATTTTATGCAACATACTCAAGAAACTATTACAAATATGTCAAACGTTTTGTTCAAACAATGCCATCTCATAATACCTTACTTAATA
Source organism: Hebomoia glaucippe (assembly GCA_025727935.1). NCBI lineage: Eukaryota > Metazoa > Arthropoda > Insecta > Lepidoptera > Pieridae > Hebomoia > Hebomoia glaucippe. Next base: position 7,033 of record JAOSYY010024735.1, on the reverse strand, counting down.
TCTCACGCTACAGTTATTTATTAGCTCTATATACGTTAAATGCGGGTTCCATAACACGTTTAGCTTTTTTAAAAATTAAATTAATAATCACAGTTTCAGGACTAAATCTCTACATATATACTACTCTAAATATAAGCTGCATTAATTTATTTATATAAAACGTTTTGGTATATTCATGCTTACTCTTAGCATGAGAATACTAGGCTGATTATGTCTATTTTAGTAAGTATTTATTAATAAGTTAGTGAAACGTATAAAAAATTATTGATAGTGGAGCTCATTAATTTAAATAAATGTATTTTAGATAGATCATTACCAGTGCATTGATGAGGCATTTTGTAGTCCAGTGTATAAGGCCAAAACGGAGGGTCAACCAGTGGCGCGACAATAGTAGCGTCGTATACAAAACCAAACTCTTGCATCATCAAGAACTGCCTATTCCAACCGACAGATAGATAAGGCACGCGCATTCCTCTGAAAATTACATCTCGTTACGGTTATTTGTGGTTTGTTGTGGAGCAATACTTGTTTAGGATATTCGCATACGGGTCAACCTTCATATAATAGTTGTGAAAAAGTGTTTTAATAGTAAACTACCTGAATTCCTCCATCCATACTCTACCAAATCTGTTTATAATGTTTGCTTGTCCCACCATTTCGTCAAACCAATCTTCGATTGTTGCGTTTTTAGACCACCATTCTTCGGGACCGCGATGTCTAAAGAAAACATTTAAAACTATGTTTGATTCACATTATACGTTTAACTTTCACTGTACTGTACATAGCATTGTTGTACAATCCTTAGCTTGACATAGGTACTTTTAAAGTCATGTTACTTAATTAGAAACGTGCTATAAAAAGTTACAGAAAGCGGACATTATCGCTAAGATTGATGACACTTTAATAGTATACTTACGTTATTGAATGGACAGCAATTTCGTGATCATCATTCCATAGTTTCTGAACATGTCTATAGTTAGTGTATGGATGAGATATAAAGAAAGTCGCCTTGATGGGACAACCATTAGGGTTTTTTCTATCCGTTGTAAGAATATGTTTATTGTAAATATCCCAATTCTCGTGGTTAACAGGGCCATCAAAAGTAAGAGTTATCATTTGTGGAGTCTACAAAAAATCGTGTAATGATTGTATCGTATGGTGGAAAAAAATCACAAAAGTGAAAAATAGTTTACCTGACTGGGAATTAGGTTGCCCGGAGTCGCATTGCCATATTTTGTGCAAAAACAGTTTGGTAATTGGCATAATGCTGGATCACACGGCAGAGCACCGTTGGGATCGTAATTTATGTCACACCATCCCTAAAAATAAGTGTATGAATATTGTGAATTTATGGATAGTGTTATAGTATAGTTTATGGTAAACCTATAATGTATAATAGCCCTTACAACAACTTTCTCTAAACGAGTTTCACTTTTTATTTTTCTTTCCATTAATTCGCATTATTTGAATATTTCTTTGCGTAAATACATACATACCTATGTTGTATAAGATATATGTCATTCTATTATTTAATTTAATATTAATTTACAAATATAATAAGGAAATCTGATATTTAATTAAGCATTACGATGGATATTGTACAATAATTTATATAAATATTCTTAGGTATTACACAGTGGCCCAGTTATTTATATTACATTGGACTTGAAAATATTAATGAAGCATGCGAGCATAAGTAAATAATTTCCTTCCTACAGTAAAAAATGTACGGTATATCGGAAGTTATTATTGTGTAAGTGGATTGGCAGTAAATAACAAATTTCATACGCGGTGAAAGTGGACGCGCATTGGCGAAAACCCGTTATGTAAATAGCGTTCTATCAAGACAGTTCTAATATTAATGATGGTTTTGGAGACATCTCGTGCATTTAATATTACATATCTATTTCAAATTAAGAGTTGTTTTTTTCGACATCTTAATAGTTATCGTCAGCACTGATTAAATGTAATGACACAAAATCGTGACTAATGAAGAAGATATAAAAAAATAAACTCATTAAGTTTTTTCAAAACTAATGAAATTATGCCTATACGATATAATAAAAACATAATTTATAAAATTGTTTATCAGTCTGTTTGTTCTAGCTAATCGTTCAGATAGTACAATCGATTTTCACAAAAACTTTATGAAAAAACTTACTTCGTCAGAGGAATCGCTACAATCGTTCGCACCATCGCAAAAGTATTCAGCGGGAATGCAAGTTTCATCCGAGCAACCGAGATGCGTTTCATTTGCACACTTAGCTGAATCTAACAAGGGCTTTGGTATTAAGATTTCTGAGAAAAAATGAAATTATTATTTTTTTATATCAATAATTTCTATTTAAACAAACCACATCAATATACGAATAATTAATGTTGATACGTTATATATTTTATCTATACTGTACATCAATAAAATTTAAGTATCTATTAAGACACAAATATTTTAGATCTAAAAGCATATTAAAGTGTATATGGTACCTATAAGAAAACCACAATTTATAAAATTTTTGTCTCTCTTTATTTCATCTAATCTCCGAAACCACTCGATCGATTTTGACGATTTTTTATGGAATAACATAGGGTACTTTTATTTCATTATTATCATTTATACATACAATTATGTTGGATCAATACTTGAAGTTTCTTTTGATATTGTTAATTTAAGAAATGGTATTTATAATCGCTGCACCATTTCAATAAGCGGTATCAAAGAAAAAAATATCAGTTAATCACCTGTGGTGAGATCACAATTGTGTACATTCTGAAACATATCACAAAGTTGACGATTAACATCGAAAAGTAGCCCTTTAGTGCACTGGAACTCAAAGACTTCATCTTCTAAACAAAGATAATACTTTGAGCACTCTTCAGCTGTCCACATTGTTTCTTCTTCTCGATCGGGATTTCTATGAAATATGAAAATATACAATATATATATTAATGTTTAGGTACAATAGGTACATATAGCTAACGGTTACACAATTCTGTAACATTTGTATAGTTCACCATTATAACCATTTATATCATTTCGGTTTTAAAAATTAATATTTATTTACTTTACTCCTAATAAATAAGATTTTTCAGTAATATTTATTTCCTAGACTACATAATTAAAAAAACGTTTTCTTTTATAGCGATATAGTAATAACAAAAATAAAAAAAGATAAAGATGCTCGCTTTAACTACTGGCTTCATCATTGTTGCAGTTTTAAGATACCTACCACTTTAATGAATAAATTCTACATACGTTATAGTTACCGAATTAGATAAAACTTTGTCCATATATTGTTTTGAAACAAATGTTTTTAGTTGTAAGTTATTATATTATAATAAAATTAGCAGTACATTATTGTTATGTAACTTTTATTATTATATACCCCATTAAAAAAAATACGTCTAAGAAAATAGTGGATCGAAACATAAATTAAAGTCGACGGACGAATGAGAAGTTTTTAATGGACTTTTAACATATTATTGGATATCAAACTTCCGAAGACCCTTCAAACAGTTACAGTGAAGCCATATAGAATTTATTGTGAGATTGAAATCAATTATACCTATGCAAGAAATAAATTATTTTGTAATATCTTAACTTTACAATATTTCCATATGGACCAGACCTATATTATTAAATCAAAAGTTTAGCACAAGATGGCGCTGTTACCCGACATCTTACTTATAGTCATCTTGCTATCCTAATATTGTTTAAAAATTAAATTTATTCATTTTTTTAGATTTGTAAAAGTATATAAAATAAAAATAAAGTAGGATCTGTTATGCATTTAAATAATTATAGACTTTTATTTATTTTTTTTATAAACATTAAATTTCTTCTAGAACGCGCTATTGATTTTTTTTCCGTGTGTAAGTATAAGTACGCAAAGGCTACCTATCCCTATGAGAGTCCGCTTCTACACAGGAAATCGGTTTATGGAATGGAGCCGTTCTAAAATCCATTACCCACACGTAGCCCGTTGACCCAAGCGCTCTTGGCGCTCGTCCGGGTTGTGGTCCTTACGGATCGTTCGATCCTGGGGTTTGCGGGGTGGCCCCATGGATCACGATACGCCCAAGAGTTTCCTCGACCTATTAACGTCGATGCCTACATCCGTTAGAAGGTTGATCCCAAGTTGAGTTCTGCTAACAGACAAGGAGGCACATAAAGGTCCTCACACCCACTGATGTAGAAACTGTGACTCTCTTTTGTCTCTTCAATGTTTACTACTATACAATTTTAAACATGAGTGATTATTTGAAAATCTATTATATGTATATAAAAAAGTAAATGAAAATAATTTTTTTCGTCTTTTCTTCTGATTGCAAAAGATACAAATTCATGGGTATTTTAGCGCTTTTTAATAATTGTATGCAATATTTTGCATATATAATAATATAAACGTAAGTAATTACCGACTGATAATTTTTTTTAAAAGAATGCGAAAGAAGTTGTTCATTGATACAAACAAGTTATTTATTCATATTCGATTAGACAATAAATTTATTAATATTTTAATGTATATCTCTACTACTTACTACTTTTGTAAGAAGGTGTAGGTGGTTCCAAGAATGGATTAAATAAAATTGCCAAATCTGCTTAATTTGTATTAATTATTTTTTCTTTTAAATAAAATGCATTTTAAACGGATTGAAACGTCTTATTTTGCAGTTATATAATATATAAAAAATTAACAACGAACTTACTATTCCGACGACGTTTCCCATGCTTTTCAGTAGGTGTATTGTATTTAAATGTGACATTTGCGTAAATACAAAACAATATTTATAATTTTCAGATTCAAGTGCAATGAAATATTTTTTCATATAATTTGACCTTGTCATAATAGTTTTGAGCGGGTTTTTGAAAATATCCACGATCTGTCAAGCTCAAGGTTGGCGAAAGTTTGGGTCAACAGCCGCAGGAACATTAGAGGGAAATATACATTCAATTCAATGCATTTGTTTGTGTTTCTTACAGTGGCGCGTGCGTTCTTGCATGCGATGTATCTTGCTATTTACGGAAATATAGCTCTTTAGGTACATTAGTTGTTAGTTAATCAGTTTTTATAAAGTTAATGATAATAGTCCACTTTTTATCGCATTGATTGTTTATAGAGTATCTGTGTTCCCGGATTATTTAAATATAGGCTTTTAAAATCTTAAAGTTTCTTAATATAAAAATCATGTACAATGTGGTGGTAGGTATTGTAAATTATAACAGGCTGCTATGAGTTATACACTATCTTGGTATCAACTTCATGAAGAACATTGTCTCTAATGCCACTAACACGCTAAGAAAACAAATTAGTCAAAAATATTAAAATATTAGTTAGGTAACATCTGCGGAGTGCGGATGTCTAATAAAACAAAAAACCAAAATAAAATAGAGGAATGGGCATTAAAATTTCATTTTACCTAAATTATTTTGGTTACTTTCATCTCATTTAATGGACTTAGTTACATTCGATATGTGATGTTCACTATATCAATAAATATTGTTGTTATATAAGGTAATAACAATTTCTTTACCATAAGTTGCATAAGTTGGTAATTTACATAAGTTGGTATTTTTATGGATTAAATCTTACATAAAAAAAGTATGAAACGCTTGTTAACTTCGGAGATCTATTTATTTAACGATTCTAACACATGTTTGACTAACGTAAACTTTAAATGTAAGAAACTTCTTATAAACTTGTAATCTTGATGCTATATTTCTACTAATATGATTATATAACGATTAACGATTAACCCGTAGATAACTAGGTCATTTAAATAAATCTTATAAAATAAAAAAATATTAATAAGAGTTTAACAGATTTTCGAGAGCTTTTGTATGAATAATGGTGATAAAAAAACAACAGACACCACATATATAAGTAAATTATACTTCTTTAAAATAATAATTTACACATAATTGTACTCGAAATAAATAACAGATATTTTTATCACAAGTGGAAGTTGATAATTTATAGTATTAGTACATAAAGTTAACATATCTAATATTACTAAAACTATTAAAAAGACAAAATATTATTTTAAAAATGAACAAAAGCTAACCAACTTGCGATAAGTGTAATAGTAGTATCAATTTTACTCTTAATATTTTGTTTTATTATAATCCCGACTTTAAGCGGTAAAACGACTATAAACAATTTAAATAACATGAAAAAATATTTAAAAGTCTTCTCTAAAGCAGCATCTTCATTATTTAATCAAGGGGAATAGCTATGTAATATTAAAAGTAGAATATTTTAATAAGATACAGAATATGCATACAACTTGCCTGTAAAACCTCCCATTTTCATGGCATTTTATATCTAGTAAACTTCTTTTATGCACATGTTTTCCCTGAGTTCCTGGAAAATAAATTTCCATAATACAACAAAAAATATACCTCTTTACAACGTACGATATTTCTCCTACAACAGCCATCGTTATTTTTTACCTATAAATATATACGTCAATACCAAACTATAACAAAACCGAGAAAGCCACCAAGCCATGTTGTAGGCACAGCTTCTGTTATAATACTGAATCATCATCAGTAACTAATGAACTTTCCTTTCTATAGATGGCTATGTATACTTGCGGAGAGTGTTTTAAAATTATTATAATCCGTTAATTTTGTTTCCTTCTTAATTATCGATTCTTTCTCCTGCATTATGAATGTTCTTTTGGAAAGATAAAAACTTTATGGTGAAATTATAAAAGAAAGTTTGTAATATCGAAGTCAGAAACAAGTTGTCACGTATAATTTTTTTTTGTAATAAATCAATAATTATAGACTTTTAAAGTATTAAAATATTCACTAAATTGAAAGTACATATAACTTAACCCTAGTATAATTATCCATTTCTATACATTAATCCTCATTTGAAAAGGCTATTCATAAACTCGTTCGTCGGACATAATGTTGTCAGAAACATGTTGACTTTTAGAGCTCAGCAAAATGTCTTTTCGATAACTTTTTGCCGATGTCATTTTAAAGCAATCTCAATGATAACTAAATGATGACTTTTCGAGGACT
>JAOSYY010024734.1:0-11988 GCA_025727935.1 Hebomoia glaucippe | reverse complement strand
TGTATGTATGTATGTATACTATTTTACTCAACAGTATTGATCTTTCATTTGAAAATATGTACATATTTTGTCATATAATAAGATTCTACGTCTATCTCAATCCTGTAACCTTTAAGAACGAGTAGTTAGAGTGACCTTTAAATATATTTAATTACCAGTTGACAACAACAATACGCTGTTCATATTCAAATACCCTTTATATCTTTAGAACAACAGACATTTTTCTTGAGATAATGAAATTACATATTCATAAAATTTATCCAGCTACCTGGGGAGAGAGGTGCTTTGTCACACGAATGTACTCTATTAATATTTCTCTTGTTTTCGAATTTATTGCGTAGTTTTATTGTAAAGGCTGACGTAGAGCGCGACTAGGCAATGTCACTTGCCTGTCCTCTGACGGACGAGAGTACAAAGCCCGATATTTTTCAATTTGGCTATGGTCATTACCGGATGGACATGATTTGTTGTATCAGACATGTAAATGTTACCATAGAAAATGTAATATTAATATATTTACAATACTTGCATTACGAAAAGATACTTTGAATAAAATTTGATGCTCAAAACATTTCTATTCCAATTCACCAACAAAGTCGATGAATATTTTTATAATAAATTTTTGAGGTTATAAAAGACTATCTATTGATGAGTAATAACAAAACAAATGAAGAAAATGATGAGTACAGTTAAGAAATTGTTTTAAAATCTGGTAACACAAAATAAACAAAAGCACATAACATTTTCATTGAAATCAAACCTATACGTTTGTGATTCATATTTTCCGATTGTCTATGCATTAATCTACAAGATACGAATAATGACGTCTATTGTTTAGAATGGCGGCTTTGTATCGACATTCTAATTTTCTATTCGAGTACATCACGATACGTGATCATTTGCAAAAATAATGATCTATTTCTTTATTATTTATTATGCTACATTAATAGCATTTTGTATACACTACAGAGGATTTTTTATACCTTTATATAAGCAATGCTTGATATACGATATGGATATACATAAGGTATACAATGGCTACCCCGAAACAGCTGTTATGATCCTGAAGAATATATGAGTGTCATCGTAGAATAACGACAGTGTATATGACGATAAAATTATATTACAAAAGGGAAGCGCGGTAGCCCATGCGTGTGTACCCGGATAATTTAAAAAATCTAAGGTTTAATTATAAAGGGCTATTAACTATGGTTTTCAGTTTGTGTTTGTTTTTTATATTAACAATAAATTTGGGCCAATATCTGTATTAGAAGAATAGATAGTCGCATTATCAATTATACCCAGTAAAGACGAAAACCATTGCAATTGAATAATAATAATATTGAAATATAATGATCTGATTGTAAAATCTGTATGGGCTTTTGCGCTCGTCGCATCTAAAAAAGAAAATAATGTCACTCAAATAATGATCAATCTTGTGATAAAAATAACATTTAAAACCACTCCATTCGCAAACAAAATTTTAATATAAAGTTGAGTGGTCTCCTATGAAAATCCCGCAATATCGTAGTGATGAGTGTAAAAACTAGCGCCAGTGAGTGATTGATCGCCTATTGATCACTTCAGCTGCGCTAAGTAGCGTCGCTTTCACAACTTATACTCTTTAAGTAAAACTATAGCTTCAAATTATGTTCAACGCCGAGATGGAAAACTTGATTAGACCACTAAACGAGTTTTCCATCTAAGAATCTACATTATGATTGCCATCTACAAAAGATATAATTTTTAAGGGGATATTTATAGACTAAATATTATATAAGTACATCAAAAACACGCCTTAGAGTTCTATTTCCACAAATAGATCAGTTATTATTTAAATCAGAAATACTTAAAAGACAATTTCTAATAACTATATCTTTTCTATCGATAAATATAGAATTAATATTCGCTATAGTAACCTGTTTTAGTTCTTTGTTTATATTTTAAAAAATAATATAACAAAAAACCATTGGTGAACTAAATAATATGGAAAATCTGTTGTTTATTGTACCATCAATGCCGTCTGCTGCGAAGAAAGTAAGAGGGATGTTTATTTTGTTTTGTCTTTTACACCTAGACGGGCCATATATCTTATGTGTACACACTTGAACATCTCTAGGTATAACGATCGCATTTCCTGCTCTCTCGCGTGCGTCACGTCATGTTAACACTCCCAATCTTCGTAGCGTCTGTGTGTAGCATTCGTAGCACTCGTAGCTCTATCAATATATTATTATAATTTTCATCGTTACTCTAACTTGATATTCCAGACTATACAATTTGAATAACACACTGGTTACATGATTATACTAATTTTAGTATTCACAGATTAGACTGTCCATAGTATATGATACGCAGAAATGAAGAATGATGTTTATACGAGTCGTTATCTGCAATAGGTCAATATAATATATAATATAATAACTTTACTTAAAATTATTTGTCTGGCTTTATTAGGATTGATAAACTCCTAAAAAAGTTTTTTTATTGATATATAAAAATAAAACGTTGACTGTCAATAAATATACAAAAAGATATACTTAATATACAAGGTCCTAAAAGAAGATTTGATTATTTATTACGTTTGTACTCAGTGAATGAAAATAAAATGTTACGATTATAGTAAATTTATTTGCTTTTCTACCAATAATTGAGGGTAAGTTGGCTATTTGCCTGATTTATCCGTTTTAGGGGTTAATTTTACCCCAATTATGTCATCATAAACTATTTTTGATATTTCTTAATAACTTATAAATTTATCTAAGATATTAATTGATTGGAAATATAAAATTATAAATCAGAGAATATTTTAGAATTTTAATTGTTCCTACATTTATTCTACCTCCATTTTAGAACCAATTGGAAAACATTCAAGCTAGATATTGAAGTTGCTGATCGGCGAATACTTGCCGTCTGTTATTGATAAGAGCAATCTTCCGAATACTAAGTTTAAAAATTTACGATTTAAAAAAGTTCGTACAACTTTATTAAAGTTTAGTAATGGAACAAACGTCAACTTGAAAAGTTTTAAATTTTATAGTGCCCGGATTATGTGAACTATAATATAGAAACATGAAACGCAGAAATATCCGGTCTCATAACAAAATAATCCAGATTAAAAGTAATACTTCAAAAATATGTTCACTCCATAAATTTACCGAAAACGATAAATTTCCCTCGAGACTGTCATTATCAATATACAGCTTACCGATCGGGATATTTTTGAGATCTAATTATTAAAGTACTAGGTAATATCCGTAGCATCGACTGCGTGGAAGACTGATTCTGAATATGTTTCTCTCTTAAAACTTTTATTTATCTCCGTTAACATAAATATTGAAACTATCTCTGAGATGAATAACGAAAATTTATCGGCGAGTACCACATTTAATTGAAATTTTATTCCTTGCGGTGTTGTACCTCACCGCGGGATGTTACCTATTTACAACTTTATAAGACTAAATAAATACAAGACGTTAATAGCATATGTATAATGTATATAAGGTATACTGTGTTTGAAGCTTAAATGATTGATTACAGATATGTTTTTACAAAAGCACACGGTATGTAGGTGCCGGCCACGCGCATTAATGCCACAGAAACACTGAAGTATAAATATTTACTTCACGATTTAAGCGTATACACGCGGCCGCAGCTCGAGTCATGAGCGAATGTTTTAATGTATATTAATACGTAAGAGTATGTTTTTATGTACGTTGTAATTTATTTTATCTGTGGGTTATATTTAATTTTAGACAAAATTGATATTCTTTTGTATATATAATGCTATCTTAAACATTCTTGTAATTATTGTACTGGGATTTGGCATTTAAATAGCATTTAATTTGATAAATATTAATTAGAAGGAGAGCGTTCGTTTACATACATTTGTACAATGGAAGGATAACGTAGGTATATGAAGTAGCTTCTATGTCTGGTGGTCAGGAACTTGCAGGATTCTCTGCCAATTATTATATAAGTTATCAAATATAAAATAAAGTATAGCAAGGGTTGGTTTCGTTTTTCAATTATTTATAATGGATATAATAATTAAATCGCGCCGTAATAAAAACGCTTCAATTTGTTACTCACACCGAATTATGTACTAAAACGGCTGCAGAATTTCCCCGATTACTCAACCTGTCCGCGTCACACAAAGTAATGTATTATAATCATTTGTGTGTAAACTACGGATATAAATAAAACGACCTACACACGTGAGCTGTACAGATTTTTGTGAAATTCGTAATGTGAATGTACTGTTGGTGACAATTACATAAAGCTATTCACTACTCGTTTTACTAATGATATAGTTAAAAATATCATTAATTAAATAAAAAAATGTATTGCGTCAACTACGTATTTATTTAGGAACCCTTAAAACTTTTTGTTGTTAAGAATTACTTAGAAGTATGAAACTGAAGTAATAATTGTAGATTGTTGTGTCAACAATTGTGACTCAGTTTTGCTAATTTTTAATCTGGTTTACAAAAATATGTTTAAACGATTTTTATAAGGTCTTGACTAAATAATAGTTATTAAAATAATAATCATTACTATAAACTCTTATAAGCAAAGTAAATATATTTTTGATTCAAACAGAAATTCTATGCAATATATTTAATGTTATTCCTAATATTATATGATTTTGAGTATAGAATAGGTGGTATAAATATCGCTATTTTGGTGAGGTCACGAACTGTCCGTAGATGCAGAAATCATGGAATGAAGTAATGCGCCATTTGGGTTAAGTTTATAAGTTTCCAAATTCTCAAAATAACATTAAATCTGTGACACATTATCGAATAATTAACTATGTCATGTGGCTGAGGTATATGCCACCAAGTGAGCATTCCTGCTCTTTGTTTGATAAATGTTATAAAAGATCAAAATGTACTTTATCCCAGGCTTTTCATTATTCCCCTATCAGTAAAATTGTATAAACGTAAAAAAGATTGATCTTATATCAATTCTCGTTTAAAAATATGGCGTTATTCGGCGGAAGGAAAGAAGTGTTGTACAAGTGCGAAGGGATTTTAAGTTATTCAGAAGGTCACGCGCGTCTTGAATACAAACTGTCTTTAACTTGAGTAATACTCAAGTTACATCTCGGAACAATATGATATGCGTCTCGTTATAAAGCGCTGTGCGGGCCTGGAGCCGATATCTGATACGTGCATTTATTACTTGTATTTTATATAACTTTGAGACGATTTATTTCAAATATATTTAGATACACAAATCTTGTATAATAATTAACATACACGTAAAGGTATTAAAAATCACTCTATTAGAAGAGCTTCAAGTTATCAGTCAATGTGTTGTCTTAATAAGTTAAATTTAATACGATAGTAGGATGAATTTGACTTTCAAGGCTTAGTTTTATTATTTGTTTGCTTCCATTAATACAAGTGGGACAAAAATTTAATAGTCTTGTGTTTTATTTTCTTCAAAGGTATGTAGTGGCTTTAATAAGGACGATATAGGCATGAGTTTTTTGAGCTGAAAAAGGTTTTTATGTTTTCCCGACATTTGAACCTAGGACTTATGATACACAATAAGAACGTTATATGAACAAATGGTCATATTTTTATCAGTAAATCATTTTTTAGGTTATGCTATATCTTTCATAGTGTATTAAATCTTTAGCTCAAGTTGGTAACATACAAAACACATGAGCTGAGGTCAGCTATTTTCAATCTGTCAGTCAATGGTCGGCCATCTTGTTTTACGAGCAAATGAAATTGAACGGTTCATAAAGCGAACACATTCCACGCACCTGACGCTACTAGAGTATTAGATTTTATAGTTTTTTTTTTATAAAGATATAAACTGAACTGATAGCAAAGTCTACTGACCATGTAGATGTTCGATGTGCCGCTTTGTAGCGTATAAATGCTAGGCCTTTTGTAGCGTATAAATTGTAACTCAAATAATATACAATGGTATCCTACACAAAAGATAATAAAAACCTAATGACACCTCTTTTGTAACTAAATTAAAGATGTTTAAAAAAACTATATTTTCAATACCAGATGTCTATGATCAAATTTGTTCTGAAATATCAATTCCGAGTAAGTATTGCCTTGTGAACGAAGTTATATTTTGTTACTTCAGTTAGATAGAAAAATTAACTACTCAAATTTGATTATTATTGCAATATTTGTCAGATGGGTAGTATAATTGTTACTGGTGAAGTTAAAACGTATTAAAAAGTTATTGAAGCGATTAGATTATAGATTATTCTAAAGAAATATATATACCTACCTACATAGTCTCGTAAACTTTACACCTCTTTCGGTAGTTGAGTAAAATAAGGCTAGTTAAATGTCAATGAACTCTATGTAACGCGTCTGCTCGATTACTATAAAAATATTAGCGTAATTAAGTAGAAGTTTCCGAAAATGCAAATTAAAATAAAGATTTGAGTGAGATATCGGATAGTTTTATTATGATTGCGTTGTTATTACACGATAAGAAACTGTGTTCAGGGCTCGCATTAAAATAACACCTCAGTTCGGAAACTTTGCAGACTACCAAGTAAAAAAATAAATGGCTACTTTTGCCACAGAAAAGATAAGAACAGTAGGAGGTAACAGTACCTTAGTGCAACATTCAGAGACATATCTACTATTTTGCTTCATATGTTATGTGAACAATTTTGCAAACATAGGTAAAATTCTGACAGGTGAAACAATTTATTGTTTGCTTTATAAACAGTTTTAAGAAAGAGACAACGTCTGATTATCAATGGTGTGTAGCATTTTCTTGTGTATGTACATTGATCCAACTGTTTGTTCGGAGTATTCTGTTTCTATGGGGTGTAATTTCATTGACGACCGTACTTTATTACTTGTCAGTATAAAATATGATTTGATGGAAGTGACTACTCTGTAATCAAAAATTGTGTCCTGCGGTTACGGCCCGCTGAATTATTAAATAAATTTTTTACTCTCTAATGTGGCACTACTACTCCCAGGAGCCTCTTATCAATTCCGAATTAAGAAATATACACTATTAGGAACTTGCACAGAAAAATATCTTCTCATAACTAGGGAGTTCATAAGACAGGTGGCAAAATAATCCTGAATTCCATATGTCTGGGGCTGGCAGTTCTCACTTACAGGTGTTTTCAAGCAAACATAAAGTCATCGAATTTATCGTTTTGAAAAGTCCTTAGTGGACGGAGCTGCATTATAAATACTTAGCGTATGATATCTCCCTTCTGCTTTTTTGCTCTTTATTCAATGCTTTACAAAAAGTGATCGGATTTAGTTCAAATATGCGCCGTTTTGTTCGATAATCTGTTTCCATCTAGACGGCAATTTCAAGGTCCCCCCCCTCGTTATTTGCGAAGAACTCGGACAGCCACTTTTCAAAAGCCTTTTTTGAGTTTAACTTTACACCACCAGGGACGTTCACCATGGACAGGATCAGATAGTAATCACTTGGCGCTATGTTCGGGCTATGTGGTGGATGGGATAAAACCTCCCATCCGAGGTTCCGTAGCTTCTAATGAGTCAACAACGAAGTGCGTTGTCCTGGTGGAACATTACACCCTTCCTGTTGGCCAATTCTGGACGCTTCTGGTCGATAGCCTGCTTCAAGCGGTCCAGTTATTCACAGTTGATGGTAGAATTAAGCGTCTGGCCATATGTGAGCAGCCCATATTGGATGATTCCCTTCCAATCCCACTAAACACACAGCAAAACCTTGCTGGCCGTCAATCCCGTTTTGACCACTGTTTGGGACGATTAACCGCCCTCCGACCACGACCGTTTTCCCTTGATATTGTCGTATGTGATCCATTTTTCGTCGCCAGTCACCACTCGCTGCAAAAATGGGTCGAATTCGTTCCGTTTCAGCAGTATATCGCCGGCGTTGATTCAGTCCAGAAGGTTTTTTTGCGTCAAATCATGCGGCACTCAAGCATCAAGCTTTTTTTTGTATCCAGCCTTCTGCAGATGGTGTAAAATGGTTTGGTGACTAACTGTCATTTCCTGGGCGATGTCACGAGATGCCACATGCCGGTCTAACTCGATGTTTTCCATGATTTGATCGGTATTCGTAGTCACAGGTCTTCCGCCGACACGACGATCCATGGTGTCGTTTTCACCGGCTCTAAATCGTAGAATCCATTCCTCTGCGGTTCGAATGGATAGAATACCAACTCCCAAAACACCATTAATCTCACGGAACGTTTCTCTAGCGGATTTACCTTTAACTAAGGAGAACTTTAAAATAGCGTGAACTGAAGCCAAAAAGGAGGAAAAATAGCGTGAGTGAACAAAAACCAAAAAGGCGGAAGGGAGATATTTTCCAACATAATATATGTGATATATTTGAATACTCAAATATTGTTGTGTTAAAATGTAGCGAAAAATACTCGTACAAAAGTCAAATGAACAAATTTTAAGATCTTCTTTTAATAATTTGATTAAATATTAAATAATAAGCTAAATAAGGCTACATTAAACAAATAATTATACTTCCACACTTCCTTACTTGTGTGGGAGAATGTTGCAAAGTTGGAAACCTACATCTCTTTGGAGTTAATAAAACTATAGTCTATAGAAATTATATGTTACGCATCAAACAGGTTTCATAATATACCGTTTAAAATCAACAATTAGTTCATAAAACGCGGTGTTTTGTTATTTATTGGAAACGTTTTCATGTGTATATTAAAATGTTTTATAATATACATATAAAAAATATATCAGCAAAAGCCATGTAGCATACAAATCAGCTTCAACATACCTTATTAAAGTGTTGTAATCACAAAAAATAATTGCTTATAACAAGTCTAACATAAAAATTGACTTCTTACATTTGATAACATGGTTTATACACATGAAGCTAATAAAAGCTATTTAAAAACGTCGCATCATTGAACGGTATCACGAGGCTTGATGTCATTATCAAGACCTCTCGCTTGACCGATATCTGAAAAGCATTGTTCGTTAAGTAAACTGTAAGAATACTGTATGTACACGGTCCAAGATGATGACTAAAAGTATAGAAGTAACCTGCGAAACGACAACGAGGAATTTTAATTAATGACGTAAAATTTCGACTTACGCTTGTGTAATAAACTTTTCCTCTTAAAGCCGGATACACAGGACTTGCAAACAATCTTATAATTATTATAACTTACAAGAACAAGTTTCTCGACAAAATATTCAATCGCGAGTTTTAGAAATGTCTTATTTCGTCTTGCTCATTTTTATTTTCAGTAGGTATTCTTCTCTGTATATTTTTTTCTTATTACGGGAAAGCTATAGTGCAAGTAGGACCATGTACAGGAAATGATGTTTTAAACGCAGGCTTTAAATACATTCTTAAGACCAGTCGGATCTGGTGGCAATCGTTGAACTTCTTTTAAGCTATATATATACTTACAATTTGAACAAAGTGCCTATCAAACATATTATGGACTAGCCGAGAAAGAAATTATAAAATAATTGTCTGCAAGCTCTCCCCAATCTCTGTGCTTATTTTATTCAATTTGGTTTAGCGATTTCTGTAGAAAGCGTAGTAATCATACACAAATAAGATCGGGTATACTTGTTACTTTCCGGTTACTTTATGTAAATTAAAATTTATTTAGTGCAATGCTTTGGATAATTTCAAATTTTATAACTAAATTTTGCACAGATGTTTCACTATTTCTTTACATAAGTTTATGAGGTTCAGAATCATCCCAAGGTTCTGCTTTGATCTCTAGAAACGCAGAGGTCACAACGTTCTACTCATTGTTATTCAACTGTTTATCCTCGCTAAAAGCCTCTAAACATTTTTAAGTATTACTTAAAAGTCTAGCAACGTTAATAACACGCTTAATTAGTTCAATTTTAAATCATTTAATGTTTAAGACCTTTGAAAATCTCTTCTGTAAAATAAAGCGAAATTGTAAGTACGTAAATATATTAAGTGCCAAAAGCTTATGTACTCGTATAATTAGGCAAAGATTTTATCATAAAGGGATTTATTATACATAATTAACAGTTTGTCGTAGAGTTGCCATTTTGCAGTGTACAAAGGGAATTTTGAGACATTTCACTTTCCATCGAGTGTATTAATTAGTTATTCTCATAATGAGTTTTAATAGTTGAATATAATCATAAATGTATAAATATTGTCATTTATCACAACTGTGCACTGTAAGGAAACAAGTATAATTAACTAGAAGGAAAGTTACATTAATTCCGTCGAATGTAAGCTTAATTGAAAAACCTATGGTGTATAGGACAACACTATTCTACGTCACTTTGCACAAAGTAAAACATTTTTGTTTTCCCGCGATAAGAAGCTAAGATTTCTGGAAATACGCACATAGCACTAACCTAGAGAGGTGGTTTCAATATCTATTTTTAACTACACATATATTCAAGAAATATTTAAAATGCTTAATCGTATCAAAATTTATTGTGAATTTCTGAAATAGTTTAGTATTTCAGAAACTCACAATGTCAAGTGATCAACAAGTCAAAGCGATGTTTTTATTAGTTTAATTTGAAAACCAATATAAACGTAGGCTATTCTAATTGTCGTATTGAAATAAAACCCTTGAATTTAATTATTTACCAATATATATTTTAGATGACGTAATTCTCTGCTATAAACTGATGATGATAACCCGAAGCCAAAGCGTTTTTTCTAGTTTTCAAACTACGTACTTAAAATATGTAAGAATATCGTATAATATACTTAATATATTAGACATTCTTCGTGTCTACAATATAAAGTCTTCTAGTTGAAATCATAGTATACAAAATAACTGCTGTGCCAAGGAATACATCTCTGTTCCTAACATTCTCTCCGACGTTAACTGACGTATAAATCCAATCTAACAAGTCGATAAAACAGTAGTAAAATTAACGTTTTCAAGTGGTTCCTAAGTTGTCGCGAGCGGCTGGAATTGCCAGTTTATTGCAGAATTTACGACTGAAGAATGAAGAATGACGAGGGGCATTTTATTAATTTGCTTTTGAAGAATGTTGCCATTAAAAGTTTTGTACACTAAATCCGAATTTTGTTTGAAAATGCCTTATATAATATATAGAAATGTATAAGTGGATATATAACACTAAAGCTTAAGCTGATAGAGCTTTGGATATAACGTATTTCTTAGAATGATGTCTGTTTTATAAAATTTCTTATATTCATTATCTACTTATGAAATTTTATTTAAATATGTGTTAAAGTCGCTTAAAAAGTTTAAATTACTTTAATAGATTTTCTAAACTAGTTTTTATGTTACTTTTGGAAGTCCAAATGAATAAATTGCTATGTTAAATGGTTGACAAGTATGAAAAGAAAAATTGATATACTTATATCACTTTAGAACTTATAATAATTAAAATTCAAAGCCACCTTGCGGACAATGAAAATAAGTGTAATATTTACAAACTACGTATAGTTATAAAACTATGAGTGTAATAGCTGTTTTCAACTCGGTTATAATTCTAACAAGAGCCGTTTCGGGCTGATTACATAGTTTAAAGTTTTTATTACCAGCGCGAGTGTAAACTGTACTCTAATCGTTCCACATACAGAATAATAATATCCAGTTGGAAGAACGAACTATATGAATTTAAAATTTAGTTTCTTAAAAGTGTCTTTTGTTTTTTAATATTTAAGTTCTAAGGGTGTGGAATGATTATGTCTACTATTATTTCAATGACCTTATATCCATTATTACTTCATTACTGCTTTATTACTCATGATAAGTATAGACGGTGCGATAGGTTTAAAAAAAATCATAAACACATACGCAATACACAATTTTATTTAATTTGAGAAAATTTATAATTTATAATTTCTCCCATGTTTGTTTTTGACCAATTTTTGTAAATTGGTCAAAAACAAACATGGGAGAAAAAGTACTTAACTGATTTAATAAATATGTTTTTTAAGTATAAATTTTCTCAAATTAAATAAAATTGTGTATTGCGTATGTGTTTATGATTTTTTTTAAACCTATCG
>JAOSYY010024732.1:0-11992 GCA_025727935.1 Hebomoia glaucippe | reverse complement strand
ATGACATCGGCAAAAAGTTATCGAAAAGACATTTTGCTGAGCTCTAAAAGTCAACATGTTTCTGACAACATTATGTCATCTTCCTGACTTTTATGCCGAACGGGTAGTCAGTAAATGTATCAAGTAGTTGTTTGCTAATTTATTAAGTGATTAATTTGCAGCCAAAGTGTCCGACAAAGACATACAAACTGAGACTCATCCAATAGACGGTTACATAGAGAAGAATTACTCGTGGGACTTGTGGGAGTGGAAACGCCGCGCATGTCAGTGGGTATGGGATTTTTACGTTTGAGTAACAGATAGGTTCCATTGCAAGTAAATGTAGTTTCTGTTTAAAACCTTCGACAAGTTGAGGCTCAAACTTTAGCGGGCCGCGTTTTGAAGTACTTAGTGCATTTAAAAGTATTTATAAGTACCTAATGTAATATTTTTTGTGGGTTTTTTTTAAAACATCTTGCGGGCCGGATCTGGCTTATAATAATAGTCTTCGTTATCACAAAATAAGAGGGTTTTTTTTAAAGTTACGCTCCATCATGTTAGTACAGTTAAATGAAACGATAGTTTCATAAAAATACATTACTTTACTAAAAATAGAACCAGCAATGAAGCGTGATAACAAAAACAGCTGGACTAACATGATGGAGCGAAATAACGCTAATAAAACGTTTTAAAAATATGATTTTTTTCCGTACCATTATCAGTGTCATTAGTAATATCAGCTATCTTCGTTTTCGGGAGCAGTCCCCAAACAGCCTGTATAATAGACCTTTTATTAATAGTTAAAATGAGCTAATTTTACATATTTTTATGAATTGTTTCAAGTTAATTTTTTGGCTTAATCGTTTTTCTTCTATGAAGCTTACATTTCCAGGCCAATATCGTGAACTGCCAAACCCACTCCACCCAAACAATCTATAGTCACCTCCGCTCGGAAATCCATTGCCAGACCGTCGAACCACGAGACAAATGCCTCCAAACGAAGCAAGACTGTGGTGTTAATACCACTCCCAATAATGTCTTCCTGTGGGGTCTGCGCGGACAATCCGGTTACGGACAGCACAATGTCAAACTGACGGAAACAACTGCTGAGAAGAAAAAAGGTATAAATCCATTCTATCTGCGAGTGACTCACTAAAATCGGTCTAGTCGTTTCGGACGTTAGACGGGACATACCAATTGTATACGTTGTTTCTTTCAGCACATGTCGTCAGTGTTTGCAGTTGGCCCTGCATCAGGCCTCGTGGAACACGAAACGATTCAGTTTCAGACTAATTTATTGCAATTTTTAAAACCTTTTATAATCTTATTTACTCAATAAATTATTTGAACTTGTCCACCCGACAAGCAAAGATCATTCTCTAGAAATTAAAATTACTATTTTAATTTAAGGGACATCCAAATAAAACCTCCGAGCATGCTGAAAAATTTATTAACAAAAATTATAATTTCAATTCAATCATAATAATTCAATAACTACGCTAATACTTACACTATTAATATAATTCAACACAAGTTTATCCTAAAGTATTGCTGGTGCAAAAATACATTATTTTGTTGGCTTTAGACCGAACTTGTCCATATTTGCAGTCATTTATAAAGTTTCGTTAATTCGCGCCAAAAAGCGAAATTTCCGATTGACTCGGAAACGTTTCCGAGACGAGCACGCAACGGGTGCACGTTAAATACGGTCTGACAAAACGGAAAATTTATTCGGCACTGCTAAACTCAACTAAAACTAAAAAAACTAAACTATTTTCCTTATTGATTATAGTATTCAATAAAAAAAAACCTATTTTTCGATCTCCGTATAGATATTGCAACTTTAAGCTATATTAAATCAACTCCTAAAACTAAATGCTTCCTAAATAATTAAACTTTTTTTTAAGTCGGACAAAAGGTTTAATCTGGCAACATCGTGTGAAACCAAAGGATAAGGTTAAGTCATTTTTTTCATGTTTTTTTATTACTTTAAACAAGAAAACTAACGTTCTTCCATTTTAGGGTTTCGTAAATAGTAAGTTGAACTAATTCATTTAATATGGCAACCAATGCGGTGGCAACAAATAGTCATGTTTAATGCGTTAACTACAGGGTGTTTGGGGACTGCTCCTGAAAACGAAGACGGGTGATAGTACTAACGACACCTTTGATGAAGGGATGGAAATGCTGACTAGAAAATGTACTTTTAACACTTTTTATTAGCATTATTTACGCTCCATCTTGTAAGGACAGCTAAATGACACGATACTTTCATAAAAAATACATTACTTTCCTAAAAAACAGAACCAGCAATGAAGTATGATAACAAAAACAGCTGGACTAACATGGAGCAAAATAACGCTAATAAAACGTTTTAATTTTTTTTTAATCAGCATGGTATTTTACTCCGTCCCTTCATCAAAGGTGTCATAAGTACTATCACCCGTCTTTGTTTTCGGGAGCAGATCCCAAACATCCTGTATACTATTTTACATAATTTGGGAAAGAATTAACTACACCCAAATAAGGACGAAAGGATTCCTTTAATTAAACAACGTCTTCAAGTCATAATTTAAAATCAAAATTCGACTTTTACAGCTAATTAACTAAACACACTATTCGTAATACATAATGTAGAATTAAACATAAGTATATAATTAGTGCTGTGTAAGAATACAAAAAGTTCGTGTGTATAGTTGACGACAAATACATTGGCAAACTTTGGCTAGATCTCCCCCTCCCCGGTATGTATGAGAATTAGGCCTATGTTAACCAGACTTTAGTTTGAACCTTGTTTCAAGATATCAATATTGTCAAACTATGTCTTAATCCGATCAAATGTCACGAAACAAAAATAAAATGACATTTTTAACATCATTTGCATCGTAAATACTATATTTTAGCTGAGATAATGTAATATATGTTTCAAGGAATAATTTTAATTATTTTAATTCTGAACGTCTTTTTTATAAATCAGTTTTAAAAAATATTTGAGTGAAAACACGATTTTTTCTGTATACATTTTTGCGTAGCTAAAGAATAGATTGCAACTTCAGACATACGAGCCGTAAGAAAATTGCCAAGATGCTTGCCGTAACCTACAACCGATGTTAGTAATAGAACGTTTAAAATAAAAAAATCCTCATCTATATTAATGTTTATTTTTTATAAAATGCACGTTATACACGATGAGAACTAAACTTTGGGTTTTTAAGAGCTTTTTTTGTGTGAAAAATTAAGCATTGCCGTGGAGAAAGTGTTAAGGTGGGATTCATTTTTACTTTTTAATTCGGGCAAGTTGTAATATCAACATTTGTATTATTAACTCGTTTGTGGCAGCTTGTCTGTGTGTGTGTTAGTGTGTGTGAGTGTGTTTGTGTGTGTGTTATTCCCCATCACGCGGCAACACTTAATTCTAAAACGTAACACTAACCTATTAGATCTATAAGAATTGATTTTATCTACATTTTTATCGCTAGAGAATATATTATGTAACCGTTCAACTGAGCCACACTTTTTAATCCTCGGCCATTTTTGTATGCACCATTTGCTACACATGAGCGCGTGTAATTCTAATAAAATCAATTCTTATCATTGCAAAGTCTATAGATAAACCTTAAAATTTACGTCCAAGTTTAAAATTTTGTACCGTTACGGTACATTACACACTAGACCTAATATAGCCATGGAACAATAATATACGGTATTACAACGGACCGAGAACACACCAACTTTCCAAAAGGCAAAAAACGAAGCGTCGCAAAGAATGCTTGTTAATTTCTAAATGCACACCATATAACATTGTCCTATGGCATAAATTTCAACAGACATAATTTTCGTTTTAAGCCTATCATACACTATCGACTGGATCGTTAAAAATAAAAAAAATAAATGCACGATTTTCCAAAACTACCCTAGTAGGTCAACTGAATTGTAAGCGACTAGCCGTTAGTGTACAGCAAGCCTAAAATCCACGATTGTCATTTAATTCAACGATTTTAGCAACTAAATGTATTTTACACCGTACAAAGGTGGGTCTTTTACGATTTCATCACTCGAATATTCGACACACTTTAGAACGAAATTAATTTCCTGCAGTGTGCGAAAAAGAAATGGGCAAAAAAATACATAAATTATTCATTGCATAGACACTATTCAACAAAAACATTAGCATTTGACAGATAACGCTCACAAGACTAAAACAGACAAAAAAATGACAATTGAAAATATCGATAATATAAAAAAATCAGTGTAAATATACATTAATTCGCTAAAAACCTAAAAAATATAATGTTGACAGACGGCACACGACAAAAAAACGTTTCAAACACTCCATAATTTTAAGAATGAAACATCACCTTTTTGTAAACGAAACACGGATTCAAATCGCACATTTAGTCGGTAGTCCATAAAAAGCCTAAATCTCCACCTACCCTCAAAACACACAAGCAAAATGGCTAAGGCTTTTGTAGAAAAAACGTAACTTGCCGTTATAACTGTTTAACGATTCCTTCTGAACGTCTGTTACTAAAACTAAGGGCCAATTTCGCAATCGCTCAAGTACAATGAAAAAATATCTTAAGAGCGATTCGGCGACTTATCGATTGAAAAATCGGCCATCTGTTTATAATTTAAATCCGATTCACACATTTATAAAGTCCACAATACTCTCCAATCGGCTAGACATATTGTGACGTAATTTTAAAGTCAAGGCAAATGTTATTTGTTATCAAATAATTTTCTCCTCACCCTGGCAGGTGATAATTGTTACCTGGAAAATAGTGGAATCTTCTATTTAGTAGCAAAAGCACTAAATTTATTAATAATGAATGTGTGTGTGAGAGTGAGAAAGAGAATGAGTGAGAGAGAGAGAGAGAGAGAGAGAGAGAGAGAGAGAGAGATAGAATGAGTGAGTGTGTGAGAGAGAGAATGAGTGAGTGTGTGAGAGAGAGAATGAGTGAATGTGTGTGTGAGAGAGAGAGAATGAGTGAGTGTGTGTGTGTGTGAGAGAGAGAGAATGAGTGTGTGTGTGAGAGAGAGAGAATGAGTGTGTGTGAGAGAGAGAGAATGAGTGAGTGTGTTTGTGTGTGTGCAACTCACATAATGCTACAGCGCTTGTCCCTGTGCGAGGCGGCGGCTGGGGCGGAGGCCTGGGGCCGCGCGGGCAGCGGCGTAGAGTGCTTGATGGACTCCGGGTCGAACGTGTCCGCGGCGGCCACGGGCGCCGTCAACGGCAAATCTGTATTAATCCCGACGATCTGCGGGAGTACGTCAAAATCTCGGTAAATAGTGAAATACGGAACCAGATATCTAAGTTGAGCCGGAAATTATTAAAATAAATAATAACAAAAAATCTGACACTAAATTGAATCTTAATGGGGATCATTATCTTTATCTCGATTTATCCGAGAACACTTTTCAATTTTAAATGAACCATTTGTCATCTTATGGAGTTAAAATATTTAGTTACCTCTGCGGTACTCTCGACACAGAGCCGGTCGGAGGCGGCGGACGTGAAGCGGAAAGGTCTGGTGAGTCCCCCGAGCCGCTCCAGCAGCTTGGCGCGTTTACTCCTCGTCTCGTCCCGCGCGTCCGGATGTACGTCGTCCCCGATAGCGTCGGCCTCGGGCTTGCGCTTGCGACCCACCACTGTACCGGTGGGACGTACGGACGATTCTGACACTGGAATTAGAAAATATTCGTTGCTCTTAAATGTCATATTTTTGATACGGTCTAAGGAAATTAGATACACTAAGAACGACTGACGCCTTTTGTCGAAATAATCTAGCATAAACTCGGTGATAACTAAGTCTAATTTTAACATTAGTCAATCAGATAATGAAATTAACATAAAAATATTAACTGTTATGATAAAGAAGTATCATACAGAGAAAATAAATCTAAGTAATTTAGATATCTAATTGAAATACAGAAAATACCGAGGAAACACGCCTTCTGTCGAAATATTCTAGCATAAAGTCTGTGATAATTTTTAACTCTAGTTTTAACAATCATCAAACTATTAACTTTTATGATAGAGAAATTATTTTGAATTTATGAAGCCGTGCCCTCGTACCTGATGTGCTGGATCGGATGCTAGTGTTGACACCGATATTCCTTAGCGTCATTTCCTTGAGGGGCTTGTACGACCTCCTGCCACGGATGCTTCGGAGCCCGCTCAAGTACGGGCTCTCGGCGTTCGGAGGCTCCTCGGCGACAGACGTTTCCGTTATATCCATCTCCATCGTGGTGTTGTTGCCTGAAAAATGTAACATTAAAACATTACAGATAAATAACTCAAACTATCGGGATTTAAACACGCGAATTATTATAATTTTTTTGCAATTACATTAAAAACATAAAGCATCTTTATTATTTACAAAAAAAGATAAAAAGTATCCTATGTCCGTATTCTGGTATTAAGCTACCTCCCCACCAATTTTCAGCCAAATCGGTTCAGTCGTTTTTGAGTTATAAATAGTGTGACTAACACGACTTTCTTTTATGTATACAGATTTGGGCTTATGTCTGTGAGTTGATTTTTAAAGAAAATAATGAAGTAGCAACATTAACTGTAATCAATTGTTTAACGTTAGAAATTGGGAGAAATATTAATTTAGAAACGTTCAGGTGACTGGTTAGACTAGAAATAGTAAAAAATGAGCCTCAAATTTATACCTCCCTATCGCGCATTCGAAAAATTGGAACGAAAAACAGTAATATCGGTACTAATCCGAGGCATTTACGCTGGTCGCCCAGCTGGGTCTCCCCAGGAGAAGTCTCAACTGGCTGGGTTTGACCGCGAGTCGCAGTGATGCAAGTCTGCTCCTCGGCCCACCACCACCATGGATAAAACCCACCAGCACAGCCTATAGTCACACCACTGCCCACCTGAAGGCCCTTTAGGCGGAACAGGTTTGCCCGCGTAAACTAGGAGGTCGCGTGAGCCATTACCACGCATTTTTGTGTGATACTCACCAGTATAGTTAGCCATGATCGAGGTCTGGGTCTGATCGGCGAGGCGCATGCTCCGGCGGTAAGGCGACACCTTCACGCGGGACTTGGAGTAGTTGGTGTCCGGCTTCCGCCCGCCCTCTGCAGACAGAGATTGTCACACTACACACATCGTCACACTGCCCCGCATCACGTATGGCAACCCCTACGCTCGAACTAGAGCATCAATGACTATCATTTTAATGTAATATACAGGGTGTTCTGGACTGCTCCCGAAAACGAAAACAGGTGATAGCAGTTACGACACCTTTGATGATGGGACGGAAAAAAAATCGATCCTGACTAAAAAAAAACATATTTTTATTAGCTCCATCATGTTTGTACAGCTAAATGAAACGATGACTTCATAAAAAATACTGAAAAGAAACTAGTAAGTCCGGATGTTCACGTTTGTTTGTTTGTTTGAATGCGCTAATCTCAGGAACCGCTGGTCAATTTTTTCAGTGTTGGATAGTATATTAATGGAGGAAGGCTATGGGCTATACAGGATGTTTATGAACTGCTCCCAAAAACGAAGACAGGTACTAATGACACCTTAAATGACGGGACGAAAAAATCGATCCTAACTAAAAAAAGACATATTTTAACATTTTTTTTAGCATTATTTACGCTCCATCATCTTAGTTTTCTGGAACAGTCCTCAAACACCCTGTATTATATTCTCAAATCAGGGATCCTTACTAAAGGTCCAATAATGTGTAAAAGGTGGTGTAAAGGTGTAAAGATCGAAAAAAACTGGAAAGGTGGTGAAGAGGTGTAAAAATCAAAATAAACTGGACTATTCTGTATGGTGATCACATTTTATGATTATTTTCAATATAAATTGTCATATACTTATTCTAATTGGCACGCATAAGCCATAGAAAATTCTAACCAACACAGCAGTGCATCTTACGAAAATTTCATAAAAACATTAAACCAGTTCAACGTCTAATCACTTATGATCAAGCGTGATACTAATAACAGAAAAGGCCACAACACAACTACGACTCACCCTCGTTGTCAAGTTCCATAGTAACTTCAATCTCTGGTTTGTCATCAGTCTTACTCTCCTCTGGCTTGTCTTTGGTCTCTATTTTCTCTGTGACGTCACTCCTCTTTTCCTTATCGCCGTCGGCTTTCTCCTGCGGTTTCGGCGATTCGTTCTTGTCCTGTCGTCTTGGCGAATCCGATGAGCGGAGCTTTCGGTCGGAAGGGATGTCATCTTTAAGTTTGAGGAGTTTAGATTCCTTGGGCTGAAAATTAAAGTGTAGAAAAACAGGTGTAATAATTTTGTTGAGTGTGTTTGTGCTTGAATGTGTGTAATAAATTTGATGTGTGCGTGTGTGTGTGCTTGGATGTGTGTAATAAAGTTGATTTGTGTGTGTGTATAATAAATTTAATGAGTGTGTAATAAATTTGATGTGTGTGTGCACGTGTGTGTGTGCACGTGTGTGTGTGTATGTGTGTAATAAATTTGTTATGTGTGTGTGTGTGTGCGCTTGAATGTTGTGATGTGTGTGTCTGGTTGTGTCTAATGAATTTGACGTGAGTACATTTGCGCGCGCATGACACTGTGTTTTTGCGGTATCCGTCTATGTGTAAACGAATAGAAGATGTTGATTTAGTTTTGTTTGAAACCTAGCAATCGAAATAGATATTATCAATATTTCGAGCTGGACTTATCAACTTTTTCATCACAACTACCAACACAGAATGTCCCATTATAACTAATATATTCTATAAAACACCTAACTGAATTCGTTGTTTTTCGTAAATAATTTTTAAAACTATCTTTGAACAAGGCAATACCCAGATAACGCTATTCAGAATAAAAACTTAATTGCAGTTTAAGTATTAAAGAACATAATGAAAAAATTAAATTGAAAACGTATTAAATTTTAGACAGTATACTGCAAATATATATATAATTTCTATTATTATAAAAAAGCGGTTAGTAGGACACGTTTCCATGTGTTTACAGATGGTATTTCAAATTAAATAATTTATTAAAGTAGGATATAAAAATTTAATTCCGATTTAACGTGTCACTTTTAACAGGTAAAGGGTTGTAGTATAGACATTTTTCTGCATCCGCCACACGGATACACTTTATGAATGTCATTATTATCTATTACTAGCGGTGTCACTCGGTTTCACCCGTGTCACAATATGTGTAAGTTTTTGTATGTTTCATCAAAAGCCGTTAAGTCGTTTTTGTATGACAGAGTAACAGACATACAAACTTTCGCGTGTTTAATAACTTACGTCGTCGGGCACATAGTCCTTGTCGGCCTGTTTGTCCGAGGTCGGGCGGGGCGTCTCTGGTGTACGGCTCGATTTAACCTACATTCAGAAAAAAGTAATTTATTCATCTAATATATAAAATTCTCGTGTCACGGGGTGCGTAATCGAACTCCTCCGAAACGGCTCGACCGAACCTTATGAAAATTTATATAGGTATTCAGTAGACCTGAGAATCGGACAACATCTATTTTTCATCTATAAGGGTTGTTCACCCTTAAATTTTTTTTTAAGTTTTTGGCGAAATTTTTTTTTCATTTTTTTTAAGATACAGCATATAAAAATACATACAACCCCCAATTTTCACCCCTCCACAGTCAACCCCTATTATTATGTGGCAAAACGACGTTTGCGGGGTCAGCTAGTATTTAAAAAAAATATAGTGATCATTACTAAAAGTCCAATAATGTAACCCAAAGTGTAAAAATCGAAACAAACACGAGCAAAGTCGCTGACAGACGCTAGTTTGAAATAACCGTCTCATCTGTCTAAAGTTAATTGATAGGTATCATTTAAGCTCAATTGAAACGGGAAATGAACAACACAAGTCCTATGTTTATATACAAACATTATCACATTACGAAGGATATGCGCGTTTCACTCGATTAATCGAAGCAAGGTCGCATGCATGGCTATGTCGCATACTAGTTTCTGTCAGCGGATTCGCTCGCCTTCATTTCGATTTTTACACCTTGGATTACATTATTAGGCATTTAATAAGGATCCCTAATTTTTTGAAAATATAATGTACACAGGAAAGTATCTCCAACAACAGAGAAAGAATTTTTCAAACCGGTTAAATAGTTTTGGACGCTATTCAATGCAAACATACAAATTGGATAAATTTGGTGAGGTGGAAGGTTTTTTTTTGGTGCTGAAAAGCTGTACAATGTGGTTTCTTATATTTAACACCAGTAACTGGACAATTATTTTGGGGAGGAGCCGCTAGAGACGCTCTTTGATACGTTTCGTGCCGGCTTGAGGAGGTAGGTTAGGACGTAGGGTTTCATATTTTTTTTATATTATTTTTAGTGATTTATACGTCGTGGATTCCTCTGGTGAAACTGATAAGAATGAATTACTTGACATTTTCTATGTGCATTTAATATTCTTATAAACTAATAAAAATCCAAAATCCGCTCGTCTTGCCAGTTTATGGTCAGCTTAAAATCATTCACAAACTGTTCCATGTACAAATTGAAACGATTTTTGAAATATGACAAGTTAAATTTTTTTAAATGCAAAATACTGCGTAAGAAAGTGAAAAGCACTCGTAGCGAAGTGATACCGCCTGATAACACACTCGGAGATAAGATAACCGTCACGATTCAAGAGACACGCAGCGATAGAAGCATTCCCAACTAGATAATGATTTTTGTAATATTTAAAAAATATTATATTTATTGTGTGTAATAAAACTACTTAACTCTTGAAACCATCTTAAACACAATTATACATATACATACATAATTTAAATCGAAGCCTCTAACCCACTTCAAAAAAGAAGGAGGTTCTATGTTCGTCTGTGTGTTTTTTTTGTAGTCTAAAATAATTTCTTTATTGTCCGCTTAGTCCGATTGTTTTAATACGATAGGAAGGCAAACGATGAACCATCGGTAGCTTGGACCAAGCTCCGCAGCTGGTGGTCTTCCAGATTAGGTTTTTTATACAATTTTATTTTTGTATTTTACTGTATAAAAAACCTAATTGAGAATTTAAAAATATAAGAGAAAATTACTTAAGATTCTATTATTCTTATCTCGCACTAGAATATTCTCTATCTTAATCCTGTGGCTATAATTTTAACTTTTCAAACACAGATAAAAAAATTCATGCGTAATTTAAGGTATGCGGAAAGTCAAGATACTGTAAGTATGTTTAATTGGCAAACATCAGTGAACTGATACGGTCCAATTACAAAGGACGGCATATCTTCTCTATTGCTCAATAAAATATATAGTTAGCAAAAGTTTTAAAGCATTCTAGCAACTACTACCGATTCATTAAACTTTGAAATAGACTAATGAGTGTTTTAACTAACGTCTCTTTTAAGACATTTTGATAATTTTACATTTAATTTTTCCTAGGTATATAAAAACATTGATATTTTAAAAGATTTTGAATTGATCAATATTTTAAAATAACAAAGAATATTTTCAAGAGATTTTACTGAGCTATGTACAAATACTTTTGGTTTATATATCTAATATATAAAATTCTCTTGTCACAATGTTCGTCCCATACTCCTCCGAAACGGCTCGACCGGTTCTTGTGAAATTTTATATGCATAATTAGTAGGTCTGGGAATCGGACAACATCTATTTTTGCATCCCCCAAAATGTTAAAAGTGGTCCACCCTTAATTTTTTTTTATTTTTTTTTATTATTTTTTTTTATGATTCATTATATAGAAATACATACAACTCCAAATTATCATCCATCTACAATCCATTTCTACATATTTATGTAGCAAAACGACGTTTGTTGGGTCAGCTAGTATACAAGGTGTTTGGGGACTGCTCCCGAAAACGAAGTCAGATGATAGTACGGAAAATAAATCGGTCCTGACAAAAAGCAGGGACCCGTCCCCTAACACCAAGTATATAATGTATAATTTCCACATATACGTAAATTAAATTGAAATCTAATATATAAAATTCTCGTGTCACGGTGTTCGAACTTGAACTCCTCCGAAACAGCTCGACCGAACCTTATGA
>JAOSYY010024731.1:0-11994 GCA_025727935.1 Hebomoia glaucippe | reverse complement strand
ATCGTCTGTACCTACGAAAATCCTAATAAAATAATCGCTATATAATTTTAAGTTTGAGAGGCTGATAATCACTATATTTTAGCCTAAAAATAGAAAATACAGGTAAATTTTGACTCCCTTCGCAATACGAGGTCTTATAAAATGACGTGTATGTTTGTGGCATCGTAGCTACGAAATGAATAGGTCGTTTTTATTATGATTTTTTTTAAAGTTGACATGATCGAGACGGTTCCTATTTATGAAGATGTCTTCAGGCGTTTGATGATTTCCTGTTGAATATATATAACCTGTTGTTTTATCTCAAGGAAGGCCGGCCCTATTATGTAATTCACGGTCTCAGAGTTTAAATTCTAAAGGCCAATTCCCGCACAGAGACCTTGCGTAGCGAATAATGTAATTGGGAAGAGCGACGCAATCACTGCTTCCCAGCTGTAAATGGTGGGAATTTTTTATATAAATAACGTGTCTGAAATAATAATAAAGAAGGACCTTTCGTTATCGAATATATGAAATCAAGTATTTTTATTAATTCTACTAGAATAAATAGTCATATTTTCACGACAAATTCAAGTAAATATAGCTGTGAGAATATTATTTATTTTACAATCTTTATGCATTAAGACTATGAGAGAAAAAGGTATCGTCAATTCGATGAAAGTATCCAAAACTAATCTAATGTAAAGTTTAATTTATTAGAAATAGTAATCTTTTCAAGTCATTCTTTAACATTATACATAAAAGCTTAAGTGTCGATAAACTTAAAAGTGGACGGCTTTTTTTCTAACTATAAATACACAATTCGAATAGCTGTGTCAGCTTTAGATAATCTATTTAAGAGATCAGACGACTTTAAAATTAGTCGCGACCGTAATCTTCGAGGACGATTCTGATTGACTTTTATTTTATATTTTGATTTAAGTACTTTTAACACAGAGTATATAAATTTGACCAGATAAACGTACTTATATTTTTTATAGGAAAGGAAGGCAAACAACACACGTACAGTTTACCGCCTATGGACACCTCCAAGACCAGTTTATTTATCTATACACGTTGTCAACCTTAAGGCCTTAGCCATATTATATAAATTGTCATTTTTAGTAACGTTCTGCTGCCGACCTTATTTATTTTAATTTCATATATTCCGTAATTCATAGAGTGAATTCGAAACGCGCACAACACCTCACGACTTTTCCGTCTATGAACGGAATATCTTATATAATGTAATTAATTTAATATTCCATTGTTACAGAATGTGGTGGACGATTACTGGTAACTTCGGAAATATTCTACCGATTGATTGGACAAAATCCTTCTCCAGAAAAATGCACATTCCTACATTAAATCTAAGTGATAAGAAGGTATTGTATTTAATTTTTAATATAAATATATCGCAAAAAATTGAAATACTTGCATGTTTCAAGTGAGACTTTACTAATTGTTGAATTCACATTCAGAGCTCACCTCGCAATGACTTAAAATAACAAAGGTATTTGAAAGTCGTAAAAAAGTGTTTTATGTAAATAATAATGTTAGTGTTCCTGAAATAGTGTGTGTGTACAATCTACATCCACTCTATGATTCACTGCTGAACTCATTTTGCTGCGTAATTTCGTCTAAGGTCATTCATGTGATTGTTAAACTGTGGTTCTCATTTATATTTAAGGTGTTTTGTATGGTGTAAACATTTTAACTCTAATTTTACAGCATAATCGAATGCAAATAAGTAACCACTTGTCAACCCACAGATTTTAATATATTAACTTATTTAAGCGTTACATTATTGTTAAGTGCTAAATTAGTTTTAAGGGAATGCTAATGCTCTATGAATAAGCCATTTTATCTACTAAAATGATTAATTAGTATTTATGTCCAATTTGCTCCGTAAATTCTTAAAGTTATACGAAAAATAAAACATACAAGTCTCCATGGTCTTCGATAGACTTGTATGATGCTCACTTATAAAGAAGCGATACCTAAACACATGACGTCATTTAGTGAATGATACGCTGTTGCCCTATATATTTTTATTTGGGCATAGATAAAATTACATTTAATTTTACTTGAACAGAAGAAGTCTAGAAGAATACTCATTTATTTTCAGAGTGCCATGACTCCGGATGACGAGATCCATAGTTCGGAAGACGAGGCTGTGGCTTCTGACTTGGACATGCATGCGCTTATTCTGGGCGGTTTGCATCAAGATCATGAATGTCCCGTCAAAACTGCTGATGAGGTAAATACTTGCTATTAAATTGTGCCAATATATTTTTAACAAACACCGATAGACGAGCATGAATATTTAACAATGATAAATCAATAAAGCGCTCTCGATCGACTTTTAATTTTTGTTTCGAATATTCACAGAAGATATAAAGCAGTTTTGTGTATTTATAATCTCATAATAATATAATAACATTATTAACTTTGTCCTTAATGGTAGGTAAAACCCTATTATCAGAACAGTGAGGATAAGGACTACATTGAAAAATACCTCAGCATTAAGTTATTCTTGAGAATTAGAGTAAACGGCATTTCTTCAAAACGCTTTCATTACACGAGATAATAGAAACATTACAATAATTAAAAAACGTAATATAGTGAATTTGTTTTTTAATTAAAGTAACTTTAAGCCACACTTTACCTTAGATAATATCTCTGTATAATATTAAATTCTTCTTACATTTTATGAGTTTAAGTACCTATTAATAGCTTTTATCACATACATATATAGATATCTCGTCTATCTCACGAGTAGAAGCAGATTCTGTGACTTCCTTTGCCTCCGCCTACGATAACTTTTTCGCATATGCTTATCAATTTGTATTATCATAGGTAATCCAAGAAATAGACGATATGATGCAAGAAACTCCATCTTCTGAGAGTGACAACATCATAGAGTACAATGAAGCTTTGGAGAAGGGCAAAGAGGTTCTTAATTCACCTCTTTACGAAGATAGTAAGTATTAATAGATTACCTTTAATGGATGGAAAGTGAACACAAATACAGTTAAAACTTTTAGAGCTTTAAGCCGTAGAGTTCAAAGTTACGATACGTCGAAGATACGATACACCGTGAGACAAGCATATAACTCTTGCAGAAATCATGTCAATAAATTATAGAATCGCACGTAGATGTCCCTAATTTCAGATGCCAGATGTCAGACTTATTTCCTTAATTTAAATACGAGTATATGTTTTTTACGATTAGATTTAAACCTCAGTATTTAAGCCAGATAAAAAGAATCGTTTATGTTTAATTTTAATTGTAACAAATAATAATAAAATTGCGTGAAGAGGTATATAGTTTCAACAAATAATCACATTGGAATGTAGACTACATACTTATACGTTTTCATGTTCGTAATGTCTCTAGAGCTCTCAGACAGGATGTAGAGAGCGTCTAGACACCCTAACGTAGACTTAGATTTTACATATCTTGATAAGGTGTATCTTATTCAGTCTGAAGTAAGCTTTTAAACATTTTTAAGTTCCCCTAGGATTATGAGTCATACAGGGACATATTTATCATTAAGGTGTAAATTATGGAAACTACGTTACCTACACAAATCATTTTTTTGTACTAAGCAATGTGCCCCGTAGAAGCAAATTAAAAAATTTATTCTACTTTCATGCAAGTCTCTGAAAACTTAAAAGAAAAATGGCTTCAACATTATTTGATTTTTAAAAATAATCACAAAAAGACGTTTAGGATTAAAAACAAGTTTAGAATTACCGCATACAAGTTTCATTTCATTAGTAAGCATAACTAATTGTATCTCAGACTCAGTACGTGACCATGTCGCTCGTAATGAGATGAACAATGTATTCGGGTCAAAAGTATCAATCACCTGCGCTCACGACTGCATCATTCACGCGGTCGTAAATACTCTGTGATATATAGATGTACAAAGAAACATAAAAGAATATTTTATTACAAAGTATCCCTACGCAATAATTAATTCAAAAAGTTATGATCTACAACAATAACAATGTTTCTGGAACCTAACTATACCTTAGAATCCTTAGATGAATAAAAGTATTTATATCTAGTAGCAATAATTAATAGAAAAATAAATTGTGAGAGACATATATGAGGTTGTAACATAAATTAGGAAATCAATATTATTTTGTAAAACAACCAACAAATCACGTTTTAGCTCCTTGCTTTATTATGAAATCAATTAAAATATATCAATTATAAAGTACATTTTGATATAAGAATTAGAAATTACGTTAGTGAACTTAGTATTTGCTTCCGTGATTTGATTAATAAAATGAATTATTAGATACTTTTTCTAGCGATATGTAAAAAAAAATAAAGACCTGTGAAAATCAAAGATATATACCTATATCTTTTCATGATGATGAAACCAGATAGTTTTACGAAAGCACTTACGCATTGTAAACCAATGTCTACTTCATCAGCAGTTCTCTTAATGTAATATAATACTATATAATTTCTACGTATTCAGTGTTGCACTGATCGTCTCATGTTTTCAAATAAGACAAGCATTATTTATTTGATTATAATAGTATAAATATATAATAACATTATCTCATATACTTTATTTCTTAATTAGGTTTTGTATAAAATAGATATAAAAGTATAATACAAAAACATAAATACGAAAATAAAAATGCTACATAAAAAACCTAATCTAGAAGGCTATGTATGTATGTATGTATAATGTTATTATGGTACATGGCCTTCTAAAAAATATATAGTAGTTAATAATAATACATACTTAATATGCAAAAATAGGTGAACATTTTAAGTAATTCTCGACAAACTCCTTGTCAGTCACATCAGCTTTCGAACAAAACATCTCAGCAAAATCATCCCCTACATTTGGTATTACTGATATGAGTACTGTTTCTATAATGAAGTCGCAGGCAATAAGAAAAATAATGCTTAATTTGTATATCAATCAATGCCAAATCTTCACAGAAACGTAATGGAATTATAAAGGTCAAGAAAAAGTAGGTACAATAAGCCAAGTAATCAATGCACGCGTAGCATTAGAGTGATACATTCCCACATACAAATTAAGTATCGTGTTGATTCTTACGTGTGAATAATTAAACATTAACGTTTATATGACTGAAATATGATCCGGGCGCTAACAAAGATAATCTTTTATATCTTCTTTTATGATAAACATTGTGTTTAATAGGATATTTCGTATAATCAATTTTTAGTATTCCTTGACCAAAAAACAACTGTAATTACTTTCCAGAACTACGTCACCTGTCGCTTGCCCAACTTAACGAGTTATTCATGGAACTTGAGGTGTTAATCCGAGAATTCTCGGAAACCTTGATAGCCGAGCTTGCGCATCGTGATGAGCTCGAATACGAAAAGGAATTGAAGAATACTTTCATATCACTGTTGCTGGCTGTGCAGAACAAACGACGTCAGTTCCACGTTGAGAAGAAGAAACGCGCTGGTTCGCAGCGATCGGCCGCGCCTGGTCTTACCGGCTCTTCTGAATCCAAGGTTATTGTGATAGATATAATTAGTCAAACCAGAGCAGTATCGTATACCGACGTGTTATATATAAATTATAGTGATATTTTTACAAATCATATATACATTCTCTGACAATTTTTAAATGAAAAAATATCTAAGGTGGCATTAATTTTCTATCATTTAATATTTTATATATGTTATCTGATTTCAGTATTTAACTACGGTAATACCGTTCCATCTACACAACGGCCCACCTGACAACCAGTCACTTCAGGTTCTTATTAAGAGTAAGTTACATGATATTTATACGTAATATGTAAAGGTACAACAATGAGAATATTTTCCATTTAAATTTCCTTCGTCTGAAGTCGTTAATTTTAAAGTACTATATCCTAAATAATAACATAACAAGAGATGATTGTACTACCCTCTAATATGTAAACATCAAACTTAAAAATCTAGTAAATTACTTGTTAACATGGAGTCTTCCGTAGCCATACTAGTTGTAATACGGTAAAACGTTCGAAAATTTTTTTTAGTTCATTGTATTATAGTTGCTATGTACTCGTGATATTATAAAGGAGGTTGTTTTAAAAGTATTAATGTATAAAATTTTCTTTCAGTTCTGAAGGCGATCAACGAGGACAGCCCAACGGTTCCAACTCTTCTGACAGACTACATTCTCAAAGTTTTGTGCCCAACATAAATACACACCAATCTTAGCAGAATTACAAATTATAATTTACACAACTATACACAGTGACGAAATTACGAATGCCACGAATAACTTTATGGACAACAAGTTAAAAATCTGAATTGGTGCATAATAAGAAACCGATGTATAATTGTGTATTTTATTATTAAATTTTAACCGAAAAAGTAGCAAGAAATTGTACCCCTAAATGATTTTCAAACACTTCAATAAACTCGAATATTCAATCTTAGATAGATATGCATACACTTTGACGTTAAAAATAATATTTAAATTGAAAGAATGCCTTCATATATAAAATCTTTATGAATTATGTTTCTTTTAAAATTATATTTTGACTAAAATCGATATATTTACAAAATTATTTTTAAATTAGTTTAATCACTTCGTAGTTTTAAGAATTTGAATGATTAAATCACATTGCATGGCAACATTTTTGTGTCTTTATGTCTTTGTCTGTATCGCCACGCGCGTAAAATCGCTGTTATGCGTTAATTATTTGGAATCATTTTAAACATATTTTTACTTTTTTGCATAAATGAACTGTGATATCGTATGGTAGATTTTTATTAAAGCTTCCTTTCTTAGATTTTAATGTTTTATTCTATTTAAGTTGATTACTCATGAATAATTTATTTAATAAGTGTATGTGTTATTATTTCTATCGGCTCATTATATCGATTTTATTGTACATATAAACATATAACGGAATTGTCATTCATGAAAATTAATAACTAATAAGTACCGTGGTGCACGAAGAGGTATGTAAATACATTATTTCTATAGTTTTGTAGATATAGCTAATTATTTTATATTGTGTCTATGTTTAAACATTTATAGCCGGTCAAGTTGTTGAATATACAAACGCTGATAAAAAATAGACTGCAGAATAGTATAACAGCAGATGAGAATATACAATTTGTTAAGTATTTATGACTAACCTGATAACCTCAGTCCATTTTTTAAGTTGTGAAAATACATTTACGTACTATCATCTGCGCACTTCCATGGGTTCAATCCTAATTCAAATAAAGTTAAACCCTAATATTTTACACACATATTGTATACTATATACAATCTTTACTTGAGGTTATATATTATATATTGGAATGAATAGTCTTAGTTAAAACTTAGCTCAGACTTAGTCATAATATGAAATACGTACCTAAAAACCGTACGTATTTTTAATTTTAACCCAGTTTTAAGAATTGTTCCACACTTTTTCCCAATCAAAGATAGCGACGTATCACGTGTTGTTAAGGCTTAAACCACCCCACCAATGAATATTCTTAATCTTTGTCATCGGAGGTCTCATAACAAACTCAATGTACTGATGAGTAATTTATTGATTATTTTTATTTCAATGAATGAATCGCGTAGCAAGATGTGGAGCATGACCCTTATAAATTTGAGACTAGATGAAGTCAGTAATAGAAAATAAAAGCACCTAGGAAGCTCGTTTAATAGTAATCATGTGTCAATGATTGCGAAACTAGTCTAATTTTAATCAGCGTTTGAGAATTCGATTGACTGAGTTCATATCTTGATCACATTGAAATTTAATCCGGTAATAAAATTTCGTATAGCATATAGTATCAATTCTGTCAAGAGTATATTTGTAATGTAATTTGTTATTATTTGTCAGACTATCCAACTAATTGGATATACGAAGTTATATTGAACACAATAATTTTAAATTATTAATATTAAAAATAATTTAGCTATTTTAATGTTTGTGTGTTGCCTAAAAAAAGTTTGGCCAGTTTGAATTGTAAGTTAATTTAAAAAATTATTTTGGAAAATAAACCTTTATAAATGCACTCTATTTATACGTTAGATCTTAATGCTTATATCTAGTCTCGACAACTTTTAGTGATAATTTTGTTAATAAAATACTATTAATTATGTATTCTATACTTTGCTTATAAAACTTCCTCATTGCGACAGGAAATTGGTTCTGTTTTTTAATAATATCTAAACCTCATAAATGTGTCCTGTTGGCCTAATGCAGGTGAAAATAATAAAGCCTTTTTTAAGTGTATTCTAAAAGAAAACTTAAATTTTTAAGCTTACACAGTTCTGGAGTTTATCATGATGGCAATACCATAATAGTTTTGTAATATTTTTTCAGCAAAGTATAGAATAAATATATCAATATTATGTAAGTACCGCTATAATTTTAAGTACTCCAACTTATTGTAAAAATTAGGAAAGCTTTCGTCGCACACTTGAACTAGTAGCCAACACCATTGGTTGTCTGTAATCTATGGCATGATCGAAATAAATGTCGTGTTCTATAAACAGTGTATATTTTTAAACCTCCAATAGGAATTCCTCACAAAAATCTATTGCTTGCTGTCATTTTTTAATCCGTGTTCTTTTAAAGCTCGTCGTCAAACTACTAACTACTTTGATATGGGGTCATTAATTCGATAATGATTTTGCTAAGGTATTATCCACTATAAAATGTTTCATAACAAAAAATACTACGTTACCTTTTAGGACTTCTAGGAAGACAATAAAAATAACAGCAAGATATAGCTATATGATCTATGCACTGGAGTCATACGCGGCTGTTTTAATTATGATATTTGTGGACGCGTGGTAACTCAAAATAAAATTGCTTGAAAATATGTTTGTTATTTATTTCTTACTAGCTTCTGCTAGCGGCGCGTTCATTTCGATTTTTACACCTTGGTTTATTGGACTTTTAGTAAGCACCCAATTTCTTTGAAAATATAATATAATATAGCCTTCTTCGATAAATGTACTATCCAGCACTGAAAGAATTTTTCAGCTCGGACCAGTGTTTTCTGAGGTTCCGTTCAAACAAACAAACTTTTCAGATTTTTAATATCAGTATATTAATGCTGTTTGTTTTTTGAAAGATTAAACATATTAAGTAAAATATACAGTTTGAGTAAATTAAAAAACCAAGTTATTAGAAGTAAGCAATTTTTATGATTGTTTTAAACTAAGACGATTCCAGTGACGTTGCTGATCCAAGGCAAGTAAACTTGAACTCTTGTAAACACGGATGGCAAATTTTCGTTGCAACCACTCGCATCGATAAATGTCGCAACTCCAATCTGAAATGGTTGTAGAAACAGTATAGACAAAAAAGTAATGAAACGTTCACAGAAATTAACTAGATATATAAACTTACCAAAATGTCTTCTTCTGTAACAGAATAAAATGTCGTCATTGGACCACCGTTGTCTCCCTGAAAAATGAATAAATTAGTTTTACTAAATACTTTTATATGAATTCTTTTTGATATAACAGAGCTATGAAAAAGTCTTCAATTACCTTGCAAGTGCCAGCCGCCTCGGTCTGGCCACACACAATATTGGATGACAGCTGATTGAACAATGTAGAGTTACATAAATCGTTCGTTATAACTGTCATGATCTTCTGCCGAAGAGTCGGTGATACGAACGTTACCTCTGTAATAATTATTATCGAATTACAAAGAAATCGCGTATCTTTTTGCGTATTTTATTTAAATCATTAACAATAAATTGATGCTTATAAAGATTGAATATAAGAAATTATAGGATGCCAAGGTTGACATTAAATGTAAATATTGAATAAGACACTTACTTGGTGCTGCAATACCCCAACCAGATGCGATGCCGGCTGCACCAGCAAAGTTGTTTTGGGATATGTTTAGGTAAGGCAACCGAATCGCGGAGATCGTATCTAGAATTTTTTTGTATTATCGTATTAGTTACTGGCAGATACGTGTCGCAGACCTTGTAAAGTATAATTTCATTTAATGATAATGCCAGTAAAAATGTAAAAAGAATTGTTACAATCAATTGTTTCATTGATGTTGGTAGTGATCGTGATCAACATATAACTCTTATTAAACGTGACGTAACGGTTGTTTTCTTTTTTCTAAGAACTTTCACTCTAATCAATATTTCGAAAAGCGTTTAGTGTGAACGTGCGATTAATCTCGAAAAGTGATAGAAATTTAGTAACTGACCATCAATATAGAATCTTTTAGATAAACCATAATTAACTTTTTACTGCTTCAAAAGACAATTATAAATGTGGAATTTATATAAATATTTCTTCTTATTGATTCTTTAAAATAAACTAACTATTTAACAAATCAACTCTCTCTCTTACCCGTTATCTGCACGACATTGGTAAGTCTTAAAAGTGAGATATCGTTTGAAAAAGTTATAGGATCCCAATCTGGATGTACAACAATTTCATCCACGTTCAGGATACGACGTCCGTTCTCATATCTGTCGTATAGTGAATACGCTCCTAAAATTGCCTAAATCAAATAAACGTAGATCAGATATATACTTATAATTTTCACATATTAGACTAAATTGTGAAGTGTGCTTAATCAATAAGCTCTTATGATAACTTATAGAAATCTACAGACAAATAATTATTGTCTGAAACTAAAACTTCTAAATTGTCGTACTTAAAAAAATTGAAGTGTTTGTTTGTAAAATTATAATATACAATAACAGCTGTCTGTTCCAACTAATTTTCGAAATGGCTGGGCAGATTTTGACGGCTCTTTCACTCACAGATTGTTAATATTTTAAGGAGTAGGGTACTTTTATATTATCAAAGTCATACAAACTACAAACCGTGTGAAACCACGATGCGTTGCTAGTTTCTGAATATAATTACTGTATATTATATTGTACATAATACCTGTACGTTGTCAACTTTCTGGTCTTCATGAAAGCAGCAATGAGCTGCTGTTATGATCCACCGTGGGTCTATCAAGGAACCACCGCAAAAACCCAGTTGGCCTGTAGTGCCAACGCGTAGATACAATGCTACCTACAAGTTTAGTTTTTCTAAATTCTTTTATATCATAACATGAAATAGTCACAAGATCGTAACTGAAAGTAGCAGCGAAATACATTTTATCTTCTATAATAACGTATATGTACGTTGTAACGAATTCTAAAAAATATATTTGCAAATACGCAATTCACAGTATGGGTACCTAGCACATTACTATTGTCTGGTACTTTGCTAACGAGATAAATTTATTTAGTACGAG
The DNA here is from genome assembly GCA_025727935.1 of Hebomoia glaucippe. NCBI lineage: Eukaryota > Metazoa > Arthropoda > Insecta > Lepidoptera > Pieridae > Hebomoia > Hebomoia glaucippe. The sequence goes on along the minus strand of JAOSYY010024731.1, from coordinate 765 downwards.
TGTACCCAGCAGGTCAAACCTGAAGAAGGGTAAAGAAAATCTATCTTTACACAAAATGATACGAAGATAAAGTGAAACGGTGACGCGGCTTGGTTTTAATATACAAACTTGAAACGGCCTAGAATGTCGTTCGCTTTGCTCGCCACCAATTATCCTTGTGCTAATTGTTGACGCACTCAAAGTAAACAATCCAAAAATAAATAAAATATGACACCACATTTTTTCACTAAAATTACAAATTCGACAATGATGATAGATTTCAACTGTGAGAAAATACAATTGATCCCAGTATCTCGTTATCTTTATCGATAGGATTATCTTGACGGGGAATATCTGATCTAACCCAATAAGTTACAAATAGTTATCACAAGAAGTTACCTAACGCGTTATATAGATACTTCAGAAATTTCAGACTCCAGTTCTAAAGTTATAACTCATTGTGTTGAGGGGATCGCGGATTTTATTTTCGTCAGGATTATTATCCATATATTTTCACTAAACAATATTATATATTATTATTATATTTTTTTAGATGGAAAGATCGTGAAAATAAAAGGTTGATTGATTTAACAAGGCCCGATTTCGTGAAAAAAATATCATTTAAAATTTTTATTTCATTTGCCTTCTAGTAGTCAATAATATTATTTAGGGTACCTTCAGCGAATCTGATTTCTTCTATTAAATCTATTTAACCCTAGACAACTAAACTTTATTCGTTGTTACGTAATAACTAAACATTCGTCGATCGGACTACGCATTGAGAAA
>JAOSYY010024730.1:0-12003 GCA_025727935.1 Hebomoia glaucippe | reverse complement strand
AATATGAGTAGGTGTTATGTTTAATTATGATGTTTGTTATCTTTGATGTTTTATCAAAGTAAGTTTATACTGTTGTTGTTGTTGTACTGTGGATGTCTATCACCCATAGGGAGAAGTTTTTGACTGTCATTACTTATTACATTTAAAAAAAAATAAGCTCTTAACTTTCCTCCTTTTCCTTATAAACATTTTGACTATTTTTTAAATGTTAATTTAGTGTGCCATTAAGATATAAAAACGTCAAAATAATTTATTAAATTTTAATAAGTTAGCTACACAATACTATTTGTTTAATAATTTTTCTAACTACAAATACTATTTTTATAAAATAGAATAACATAGAAAATTTGATGAAAAAAAATAAAATTCCATTAAAAACATTTTTTATTAAAAAAATATAATAATAGAATACAAATAAAATGTAAGTAAATAAGAACATCACACAGGATAAATAAAGTTCTTTGGTTGAAATATATAGTAAGTAATAGCTTCCTCTTATATCAGCCTCATGCTAATGTTAATGTCTGGAAAATAATCATATTTTTAGTTCAACCATTTTAGAAAAGTAAAATATTAATATAGAATAAAAAGATATGTCTTATGCTCTCAATGTGGTGTTGTCCTACTTTTAATTTTAATTTAATCATTACTCTTTAAAGTTAAAGGGTTAAGGTAACCAATATAGGACCAAACGAGACTGGAAACCTCAATTCATGGATTCGACAAGTCTCCAGCACTAACAAGTCGACGAGTAATTATAGCCTCATTTATTTATATATTTAAACATAACATTAAAATAAGATATTAAACATAATTTAATTAGTATATGAATGTGATAGAATTTTGATTTAAGTCGTAAAATATATGATTCCAGATGAAATAATTACAGTATTTATTATAAAAAGCTTCCGTTTCTCCTCGATATAAAGATTGCAAACTTTACCTATTGTTTTGCGCCGTAACAAGAGGGTAGGCGGCTGATTCGACTACTGGCGCGAGTCTGCCGGCAACACCTACCGCGAGCAGTACGCGAACAGTGAGCAAAGGGAACGAACGCGTTTTCTTGGCAGTATTTTCGGTTATATTAATGATTCCATTGTAACGTTCAGTGTGTAATATTAAGTTTAATTATCCGTGATAGCATCCGAATATAAATTCCAAATACAAATAGACTTTTATTTAACAATATATTTAGGAATATGGACCATATAGTGGCGTTTTTAAGACAATCAATTAAGTAGTTTATTAACATTGTTCAATACTGATTACTCGATATTGGAGTACTTTCGATTTCTCAACAATTCCGACGCATCGTGATTGTGAACGCCGCCGTCATAAATAATAAAGAAACTTCTCGTCTTCACAATCGCTCTACATCCCTTGTGCAAATGCGTGGAGCACACCCAACGAACGAAAGACTTACACACAGTCTGCCTGTAGTATGTAAAGTTTTTGTATAATAGAAGCGTTTTCCCTTTTTGAGACGTCGTGAATGTCGCATAATCTATTGGGAAGTCTGTGAATAAATATAATGTATATTAAACATTTTAAATAGGTTAATTCACAAATAAATTTATGTTGTGTATTCAGTTCAAATTTAAATAACTAAAATAATTACAAAGTATGTAATACGAGTATGTAATTAAGATATAGTACAGGATTAATTATATTAAAACAATTAAGCTCATTTTAAATTAATTGTTATCTCACACTTTATATACAATAGACAAGAATGCACAAAAGTACTGCATTGAAAATTCATAGAATGTATTATATATAAAATATTAAAGCAGACAAACTACTAAACTAAAAGTTAGAGGAAGTTAAGACCTTAAAAGCTACAGATTACACAAAAAGAATGGATATGTAAGTGATTTTGACGACTGCAACTTACACAAATCGTCAATGAAAAACATTTATAAAATTATCAAAATCATGACAAGTTCTATCAGATATTGATTAGGCTTACTTTAGACAACGTTAACGCTTTTGATGTTATCTTAAAGTAAAAAAATCTGTTTGTTCGTTGGAATTATTCCATTGACAAGTTGGCCCAAAAAATGATTACAGTACATTATATATACTGACATATCTCTGGCATACTATATAACTCTGCATTAGGACTGATGGCACTTGATTATGGTAGCCTCTTGTTTCTATAATACTCGATTCATTTGTCTTAATGAGAGCTCTGCAACCTTTACTGTGGTTCGTAGAACAAACCCAGCGTATAAATTTCTTGCACAGAGCATGCCTTGAGTACTGTAGCTTTTATACAAAAGCATGGGCTTTCCTCTCTGCGATTGTATGAACCGAGCAATTGCTCGGAATTTCCCTGAAATGTATAATCTTAATTTATAAATACATATTGTCTTAATAGGCAAACGAATATTTTTTATTATCATTCATAGCCTTATTACCTAGACACGTTTTAACTAGGCACATTCTATTTGAATATACCTACCGATAATTTAAAGACACATTTTTCGTAAGGTACATTTACAAGCTGCAAACTGTTAGGTATAACTCGAATTCTAAAAAACGTGTGAAATATTTTTCAAATATCGAATGTTAAAAATCTGCACATGCAAATTATACTTAAATATTACCCATTATTGCGATCAGCACAATTGTCCTAAATTAACCAATTTTTATGAATCTTGAAGTCTTTGACCAAAACCAAATTAGTTTAAGAAGAAATCACAATAAAATAATAATTTAGGTACACACATATATTTACAAATAGAGAGCTTTTGAACACATGCATTCTAATACTGAAATTATTTACTTTGTACTATCATTAAAATATTGAGGCAAGATGTAATAGAGATCAAAAATCTTCATTATCACAAAAGAGCACCTTACTACGATTTCATTATAACCAAACACTACACTTAATTTAATTTATAGCAAACCATATAAATTCCTTTGAGCATTTTGTTCTAATTACTAAACTGATCATCCTAGAATGGTTTAGGCAGTTGATAGATATTTAGGCGGTGCTACATTGCTACTGCAATGTAGCACCGCCTAAATATCTATCAACATAGAAGAGAAACGTATCACAGTAAAGGCTTAGTAATTGTAAAACAAAAAACATGTACTTTTGAGATGGTGAAAAAAACAGGTCAGAAAAAAATACGACATACAATTCGGGAAATATTAAGTACTCGTTGTAAAAAAGTAATTATTAGTATTGACGGCTTAGCCCCGATTAAAAGTTTACAGCTTAATCATACAAAGAATTCCGTAGGTGGGTGATTATGGTAGTTCCTTGCGAATATCACTTTTTTCTGTTCTGTGTACACAGTAGCTTCACATCCATTATTGTTGTGAGTATAACAGGACCAACACCATCTACTGCCAGTATGTAACATCTTAGTGAATGTGAAGTCACCGAGATTCATAAGACTCTCGCCGTCACGAGAATACATGAACCGAACTGAAATATATATCATATAAGTTTACACGAACGACTTTTTTACTTTAAATTCCTTCTAAAATTCTCAATACCAGGTTAATTGTAATAATATACAATAGACTCCTAGTTACAAAATACTGTTCAAAGAAAACTAAAAAAATGCAGTACAAATACAATATTTATTATAAATTCGAACTGTTTTGTTTGTTTATACAAACTAGCATTTTGTTAGAAATTATTACTTTGAAGATCTACAGTGACATCTAGTGTGGAATAGCAAAAACTTAACTTTCTTTGAGTTACTTAATATATATTTTAATAGAAATTAAAAAACAATTAAGTTGCACGCATTTCTTATTTATTTGGAAAAATATTGTAACATTAACATTAATATATAGTTACAGATAATTAATATGTTCTTATTGTTTCCTATTATAAATAATAATCACGTGGCTAGTGTCTATTAATAGCTCTATCTAGTCATATATTAAATATTCTGTAACAGGTCATACAAATATTTTGTGTGACATTTAGTTTAAAACCACCTTCATCTTTTCTTAATTCATATCAAAAAATCAATTGCTGTTCGTTTACCTCGTAAAAATCTGAAGCGTAAATACTCACGTTTTTCTTTAAAATAAGAAAAATACGTTAAGAAAGTAAAATCAAATTCCCACCTCTAATTAGATGAAAGAGATTTTTTTTCAGTATTTACATTTCTTACAGCATGCTAAGTATATTTTAACAACTTCTTTGGATATGTTACAATATTTAGTCTTAATGTTGGCATCCATTTTGTCTTTATCTGCATGATTGTACAACAAATGCATTGTATGTAAAACATTAAAAAGTTCATTCGTTTTAACATAGAATTTTAATATATTACTCTCATCTTTGGGTTGTATGAGTCTTTCTTTACCATTAATTTCTATAATATCATAGTTAGCAAGAAATTTGTAATCTTCATAGCTTTTATTTTCACTACATTTCATCATTTTTACTTCTCTTATGAAGTCTTGATAGCGTAACTCATTCATGAAGTAGACATTGGTATTTTTTTTTCGCTTTACTAGTATATTTAACTTATCTTGGAACTCTGCTTTCATTGGCTCAATAACATGGTCATAAAGCTGTAAATGTTTATCTCCTGTGAAGAAGACTATCTAGTTAATACATAAGACAGCAATAATAGATTCATAAGGTTTTTTAACAACAAATAATATTCACGTTTCGAATTCACAGAACATAGCAATAATCCAATTTTAAATACCAAAAAAGGGAAATTACTATTACATATCCACTTTACATTATATAATATTCAATTCTCAATTCACATCATCAATTAACGTCAACGTAACTTTAATCAACCTTACATTATTGACTTCATTAAACTACTTTCACAAATTTTTGCCAAAAACGTACTAATATATCGAATATTATATCAATTATTTGTAGACTTACGTGAAATGCAACAATACAAAAAATACCATTTTATAAATTACTTTTCAGTCTAATATTACAATAATAATATTCTTTAGTACTGTTAAACGTTTCAAAAAAATATTTAAAAAAATGGAATAAGTTACTCGGAGTAATAGGATTTTATTTTTCTTCGAGTATTATATTATTATCAAAATAAATTTATTTGATGATATCATTGTTCTTAGTTGCCGCAACCATTCCATAAAAAATAAGTACGTATAATTAAATTACAGTTGTCATTCTTCAAATATTAAAATTTTTCCAATATAAATATTTAACAGCAGTCAGGAATACGATCGAAAAATATGTCAAAAAAATACAATTACGGAAATGAGCTTAGAAATAATACATTACACGAATACATAAGGAAAGGTGCATTTGCCATACATCCAAAAAACATATTTAAAAGAATATTTTAGTCTGTTTACTATATTTTTTTATTTTTCAGCGTTCTTTAAGTCATTTTATGGACGGTCAGTCAAAACGGCTGCATTTTCTAGTAATCATTTAAACGATAAAGACTTTTTCGTACTTCGTATCTTAGTCAATGAAAGGCCCTCATACAATATATTATAAAATATATTAAACGCTTCATTTGCAATTATAAATAAATAAAAATTATGTAGTCACAAAATTTTGCTTCAATTTTTAAATAGCAATTCATAACAATTTTTTTCTCTTTTTACAACTTTGTATCCATTATAATTAACAAAATGATTAAATAAATAATATAAAATTATAGTTAGTAAATAAAAAAAAATAAAAAATAAAAATATAGTTAGTACCAGTATAAAATTAAGTCTAAATATCAATTTATCTATATTTGTTAATATATAATACATACAATTAGTTGGTCTGGTGGTTAATATACTTTACGCTACATGCAAAGTTCCTGGATTCGTCATCTGTGAACGGCAGGTACTAACATGTTTATGTTACATTTCTTTACACGGAATACATTAATGATGTCATGTGAATGAGAACTGAGGAATAAGTAAAAAAACCCATTTGGAAAGCAACAATTTAATACAAGTCATCTCCAATTTAATACGTGTTAAATATTTTAGTATATAATAGAGTATCTGCCATTCGTTAATTTTTTTAAGTACGGTGGGAAATGTGAATGTAACAGATTATATTTAATCACTTCGTTGTCGCGTATTAAGACTCTTGCCGGACATCCGCCTCTCCTGTATCGTGAACAATACCACGAATTCCGTGTGATCCGTGAATACGTATAATTATCTACCTTTAGTAATTTCCGACCCTTCGACGTCATAATATACTCGAAACAAACTGTAATATAGAACATGACAACATTAACCAAAAGTATATTTATTTGTATGTAGCATTTACTAAAATACTGTGGCAAAAATGTTTTAAATGAATTATTAAAATTTATTTAATAAATATTCTTCGTTTAATAACCGCTATAGATGCACACTATGACTGTGTATAAATAGGCGTTTTGGAAGGAATTAAACATCATCACTGAATGCTTCATAATATCCTAATAAAAATCGTTTATCTTAAAAAAATCAACGGAGCCCCGATTTCATTTATAAAATATATATGATACAAAATTGTAGGTTATTTAAAAAATTTTAAGTTTGCTTTTCTCTTAACGAACACCGAGATCTTCACTTTCGAAAACTAAGGACATAAAATTTAACATAATATTTTTATGCACTTTATTTTTTAGTTTCATTATGAGTGAGAACAACAAATGAATTAACAATAAATTACTTTTGTTTATTAGAACTTCAATATGTAATACGTATACATCAAAATTAAGGGCCATAAAAGACATGTTCCGTTTATAAAATATGCAATTATAAACTATACCGATAAGGACCAGTAAATTGTAGATTTATTATTTTAGAACAAATTAATTAAAAAGTTTAATAAGATCAGGCCGTGTGGCTTAAAGGCTAAGTTCTTAAGATTGGCACCGCTTCTCCTAGATCTTATAGATCTTGGAGGTGTCGAGAATGCTTATTGAAAAATATATTTTTTAAAAAACATATTCTTATTCAAATTGGAAGATAGGTACACACCATTCTTCATTTGCATATACCTAACAAGTTCATGGTTATGGCAATCAACGCAATCGGTAATATAATTATCTTTAATCCTCACATTTGCTTTGCATTTACTTTTTGTAACTCCTGAACACCTCCAGTAGTAGGATTTTTTAGATACCAAAAAGTATGGTCCTTGTATCTTACAAGGCGCGTGCCAGCTGATGTTGTTATGCACTCAAAGTTGCCATCAACTATAAAAAAATATATACGTAACCTAAACATAAACTATTTAAATCTTGATTAGGAAGTACATGGGTTTTTTATATCAGCAAAGTGCAGGCGGTTTAAATTAGTGTCACTGATGTCTACATTGTTAACAAAACAAGTAAATACGTCGTCAACTTCTTCGTGTTCGGGTTTTCAATGACAAATTCCGTAATATAAACTAAACTATGTTTAAACTTTTTCATTTATTTCAATAAAATGTGCAAAACTACGATTTGCTTTACAATTTAATCTCAAACTTGAGCAGTTTTTAAAGTAAGAAAACTTCAAAAACATTATCAGTAGTTTTATTCGTCACAAAACAATACAAATATTTTATAAACAATTTTACATCTATACTAATATTATAAAGTTGAAGAGTTTATTTGTTTATATGTTTAAACTTCTTTCGAATTGATTGATTTGAAAAATTTTTTAAGTGTTGTAAAGTACATTTATCGAGTAAGGCTATATTATATTTTCAAAAAGTAGGGATCCTTATTTAAAGTCCAATAATGTAACCCAAGATGTAAAAATCGAAATGAACGCGAGTGAAGTCGCTGGCAGAAGCTAGTATATTATATTTTGGAAATACATGTTATCTATACACATAAATACAACTGAAATGTCTGTTATAGTATTCACATACTATCCACATAACTGCTTGTAATACATAGGAAAGTATTTATAATAGAAATATAGTTTACATTTTTTCTGTCTACCTATTCAGGCCAATCTTCGAAACAGGTGGACGAATTTTGACGGTCTTCACTGGCAAATGACCAACGTCACAGAGAGTAACTTGAAACTACATTAATGTCGTCATAATCATGATAATTAATCAATTTCATTTTTAAATGTCTAGATCCTAACGGTTTTTTTTTCTTAATTTAAACCTTTTCATTATTCATCACGCTTTTCATGAATTCTTTCAACAAGGTGGTGGAATTCTAAATTAAAACTTCTAAAACTGTGAGAGTTTAAAAGTTACTAATAATTTTTGATGGGATAATCTGCCAATCCTCAAGAGCAAGCGGTGCATGGTTATGTTTTAGATCATAATCAGTGATAATATTGTCTTTTATTCTAATTTTAGCTTTACAAGAGTGGGCCTTTCTAGAGCATCGCCAATAGTACCCTGTGTCATTTTTGGAAAAGGTATATCCCTGTACTTGCACTAAGCGATACCCTCTTGTCGTTGTGATATACTCAAATCGGAGTTCTAAAAGAAATTGTTGCCTTAGATACATTGTAATTAATCAATAATTCAGAGTAATAAGATATTAAATAATTTTTTACGCAATTCAAGTTTATTAAAGAATTACCCAATTATTCTAAAGTTTCGTTGGAGAATATAAGTAGGAATGAGTAACATAATAATAAAGATTCCTTGTATTTTTAAATAAATAAATATCTTTATTCGTAATAATGAAACACATATGAAGGTAAATAATTATTACAATGTGATATAGTATTATGGAAACCAAATTAACTGTACTAGAGAAGTGATCACACGGTATTCGTTTAGTTACGCTTGTATATTATAAGTAATGAAAATAGAAAGTATTATATATTTTTATTAAATTATTATTCTCTAACTATATAACTTTTCAATAAGGTTTTTATAAAATAGATATAAAAGTAAAATATGAAAATAAAAATAGTATAAAGAAACCTAATCTGGAAAACCACCAGCAGCGAATTATTATTATTATTATTATATTTTTATAACATTTATAAAGTATTATTTATTTTTAATAAAATATGGTTTTATCTAAGTTACAGCTGTCGATAAAATGGCTTATTTTTGTTTTATCCTTACTTAGTATATATACATCCATACTGATATTGATAGTTGTACTAACATGATCGAGCAAAGTAACGCTAATAATACGTTATAAAAATATGATTCTCATTTAGTCAGGATCGATTTTTTTCCGTATCATCATCAAAGGTGTCATGAATACTATCATCTGTCTTCGTTTTCGGAAGCGGTCCCTTAACACCCGTTATATGTGAACCCCGAACCAATTGTAATTAAATTTTGTGCAATGCTAGTTTAGACTCCGGAGAACGTGTATCTAAAATCGATGTTTCTAAATGCATAGAAATTTTAATAATATCTTGTAAATTTATAAATAATGATACATTAAAAACTTGAGATTTTTACAGACATATTTTCCTTTTTACGTAAATCAATTATTAAAATTGGCTATTTATATTCTTATGTACCCTTCTCTCGTTTTATGTAACCGGGGTGGATTGTGATTATGGTCCAGAACAGTAAAAACTAACTGACCATTTTTGTCAAATTGAACTCTGGCATTACATTTTGAAGTCTTTTTCACACAATTCCAATAACGTAGGTCACTTGTCGTTTGAGCGAAAATGTGGTTTTGAAGAAGCAAACGATGTTTTCTCATGTTCAATATTTTAATAAATTGAAAAGGACCTGAAATTAATTTATAATTAATAAACATATAATTTAATTAGAGCAAATATATATTCTCACATTTCTTAGGTGCGTGGAACGAAAAGTATAGTGTACACATACTTATTTTTTTTTCATTAATTAAGGTAATTGCTGCATAACTTGAAGCTGTAAAACGTTTTTCGAAAACCTTTTATATTAATAAAAGGTAATGGAACGTGTCAAATTCTTTTAAACAGCGAGTGCGATACAAATAGTTTAGAAATACAATTCGAAATTTGTCGATAAAGCTAACGAACAAGTTTTAGCATTGCGCTTCTTTCAAATACCATTGCTATTTCATCAAGTTATAACCTTATCAAGCGTAATATGATACGTCAAATTTATTCAGAATTTTATTTAAAAAACATAAGATCTTAAAAAAATATAATGACTACCTAAAACATAACATTTGAAAAAATTATATTCTATTAAATTATATCCATATCTATACTTAAGAGGTCTTAATTATATTTATCTGACTTAACATTTAATTTCAATTCTTTTTATTTTTAACAAAATATATTGCCACTGCATAATAGAAAAATCGTACAATGATTCACTAGTAAACTAACATCGTTGCGACAAATGGAAACAATATGTTTGATGACACTTATATACAGACTACTATGAGGCTCATTTCAAATTAGGTAAGAAGCTCAGTTAAATGATAGTGTGTCTTTAATTCTATAAACGATAGCAATTAGCTAATTATCAACATGTGGCTGATGTATCGCCGGCCACAAGTGAAACTCAGAAAGTACTTATGAAGAAACAATAAATAATTAATAGTTTTCATCGTATTTAATATTAACACATACACCAGATACCATTTTAATCGATGGCGGTAAATGATTGTGAATACCTCTACACGATACTATATCCGAATCCTTGATCAACTTCAAGCGAACCTCGCACTGATTTTTTAGCTTCCTGGCACATGTCAAGTAATCTACTCTAATCCCTTTTCGATTAAATTGAAATAAATATCCTTGATAAAGCACTTGCTGTCTGCCGTTAACGAAGGATATTATTTTTACATTACCTAAAAATACAATTATTAATAATAACAACAAATTATAGAAACCATATAGATAGTTTACTTTCACTTTAGTTGCGCAAGATCTAAGATTTAACAAGTTATTTTTGCATAAAATTATTAACTATCCCAATATATTCAACATTAAACATATACATAAATTAACAGTTTAATACACAGTAATTAGTTTAATAAATTACACAGACTATAAATAGTTCAGACAACTTCAAATTAAGCTTTCGCTTAGTTAAGTAAATATTTCTAGTACCGACCAGGTTCATCGAGCACTACCGAAAGAAGAAACGCTTTTAGACTCTAGGTGCATTTGGTGTTTTTCTATAGCTACTATACTATACTATACTATATTTTATATACGGCAACAATTAGGATGTGTGATTAATTTAGAATTTATAGTAATGTAATAAAACTGGAGAGTTTCTTTGATTGAAAATGCTAATCTGAGATACTGCTGATTCAAATTGATAACGTCTTTTACTATTGGATAACCCATTTATAGAAGAAGACTATTGAGTTATAGACTGTACAACATCCTGCTTATCGTAGCAGAATTATTTTATCTGATTAATCGTAATAGAAGCAGAGTTCAATTGGAAATGATGTAGGAGATAAATAAATTACATAGAATTTGACATCATTTTATTAATTTGAGGTGTCGTATAGGTTATTTAGGTCAATAATAACAGAATAGTTTTCGTAAAACTATATTTTTCTTTTAAATCTCATGCATGTTATCCATTTCTACTTATACTTCATTCATATTCTATTAGCACATAGCATAGAACATAACAAATATATTTTAATTGTTCAGAATCACAAACCAAAATAAATTATTTAATTTAGTAAACGTAATATATAACCTAGGTCGATCCCGATTAATGAGCCTTTCAAATATAAGGGCAGTTGAGTACAGGTAGAATTATTAAAAAGTAAGTAAAGTTTTTTTTAAAAGAAATTTCAGCACATTTTATAGTAGCGTCCATCAGAAAGTTTCTTCAATTTTGGCGGTGAGTGATTATGTTCATTCTTTGCAAACACAATCTCCTTATGAATATTCATCTTTAATTTTCCCGGGCATTTGAAACTTACCCTCTTTGTACAATACAAATACAAATTCTTATTATTTTTTGGTCCCTGAAATGAAAACATGTACCCTCGATAAAGTATCATCGTCGAACCTCCATACAGTGTGATGGCATTATAACTGTATTCATCTGAAAAGCAAAAATACAAATTAGAAGGATGTAAGAGTTACCAAACGTCTGGAATGTCGTAGAAAAATTGT
>JAOSYY010024729.1:0-12006 GCA_025727935.1 Hebomoia glaucippe | reverse complement strand
AACCCACAAGGGGGGTTGCGGGGGTGTTCATTGAAAAAATTCATATAAAAAAAACTTCACAATTCCAAACTATATCTATTTTGATATGTACGCCTTGGTTAGAAATTTTTTTTGGACATATTGGGTACTATCAAAAGTAAATTTTATGAAACTCTATCCTCCAAGGGCTGGGCGGGGGCGTTAAAAATTAAAAAAAAATTGTATCTTTCAATCAATAGTTGTTACAACTGTGAAAATTTGACGCAAAATCTTTTTGGTATGCTGGGAATACATTAAAATAATATTTCAGAAAATTCCATCCCCATGGGGCAATGCGAGAGCGTTAAAAATTAAAAAAAAAATAGTATCTGTCAATCTATAGTTCTTACAACTGTGAAACTTTGACTAGATAACAACAATTAATATTTCAGTTACTCCGCGGGTATCGGCTAGTAGATTTTATAGCAAACATAATTCACTACTGCACAATTTTCTTTCCGATCCTCCACTTCGCGACCTTCCCATCTATGAACGATACGTGACTCGGACTGAATTCAAGTATAATTCAGATATTCCCCACTCGGACGTCTACGAATACGAATGAAATGATGATAGAAATTAAAAACTAGACCGGCAATAGAGACGAATTTGTGTCAGCGAAGGTCACTCCCAGAAGTTCGCCGGTTAAAAAGTGACAAACACGAAATGAAAAACAGCGGAGATGTTTTCATCTGAACGATCACGTAATATTATTTACGATCACATAAGCGTAGATCCACAAACGTAAAACCGAGGCTGATAAGAAAACGGTTAGTGGAAATTTTCTGTACGCTCGCTGAGAACAATCTCTAGTCTAGTGCAAATTAAATAAATATAATACTTAGAAAATAGAAATTTATTTTACGAGAGAATATGTCTATTTTTTTCAAAGGCATTCCAAACTTTTATCATTAAATACGATTGTCAACATGATCTAATACGCACATTAAAATGTGTAATTATATTAGAAAATAAAAAAACGGTGAGAAATATAGTACAAGTACTAGATATAACACTCGGAACTAAACTTTACTTTACTTCAACGAAACCTCCTTAAATTTATTTGATTAATTTTATAGTCATCATTAGTTGTGCCTCGAAGAACCACCCGCGTAACATTAAAAAAAATGTGTCATTTAAAAAAAATATACCAATATACCAAGCAAATTTTAGGTTCACGAATTTAAGTTTCCATATTTTCTCGTTAAATTGATAAATATAGGAAATTTTAATTATTTTTTATAATCAGTTTCTGAAAAGTTCTCTACCAAAATTTATCAAAATCGGTTTAACCATTAAGCTGGAACCCGTAACCAACGAACCCACTTTCGCAACTTAATTACATACGAAACACCATACTTTTTCGATTAAGAACGGCACGATATAGGCTTGAAAACTAGCATTTAATATTTCAAGGCTCTTTAACCGCAAGAACGCTGGCACGGCGCTTGCGGTTTGGTTTTGCATTTTCATCAGCGCACAGCCCGAAGCTGAAACCTGAACAGAGTAGAGACAGTGGTGTAGCTTAGAATTTGCCTATCATAATTCGTTGAATGTGAGCCTCACTTGATGGTAGGTAAATAATTCAATCTCTTGGGTTAATAGCGTTTCCGTATAAATTTCGCCAATGCCCTGTACTGCTCAGAATTTACCGTTAACAGGTTAACGTTATTTTGTTAATTTGTGACAGTTAACGGATTTGGAGGGAAATTAGACAAAGCCCAAAAAACAGTGATCAGAATTTAGTTTTCAATCTTGTCTGTCCCTCCTCCACATCCGATAAATACTTCAGCCAGATGACATTATTCAATGACATTTTTGACTTAAATCACGCAGATGTCAGATTTGACAGATAGTATCGCACTTTACGATTTCTTTCAATTATTGCCAGAGCATAACATAATTTGTTTTTTTTAACAATAAAATTTACGATTAAAATATGACAATAACCGCATTTTATATACATCTAATATATAAAACTGTCGTGTCACAATGTTCGTTCCCATACTCCTCCGAAACAGTTCGACCGATTCTTATGAAATTTTATACGCATATTCAGCTGGTCTGTGTATCGGCTACTATCTATTCTTCATCCCCCTAAATTATAAGCGTTGTCCACCCCAAACATTTACTTTTAATTTTTTAAACAATTTTTTTTATTTCTATTTTCCTATGATGCAGCCTATAGAAATACACACAATGCCAAATTTTCACCCCTCAACAATCAACTCCTAATTTTTTTCGCAAAATATTTAGGTGGCAAAACGAAGTCTGGTGGGTAAATACAGTGCTTATTTACATATTTTTCATCTCACCCGATTTGGATCCTCACAAGTGGACAATAAATCTTGCATATATAAATTCAATGACGATGAAGCATGTTTTCAATATAATAATAAATCCTCAGATAACATAGAGACATTCCTCTCGGCAATTCTACACTTAACTATTTATCAAGACTTGCCAATAAGCTACATTTTGTTCGTACTATGGCCTTGTACCGCCCGCAGCCGAAACTAGAACGTATACAGTATGTCACGATGTATGGCGTGTCGGTGACAGTCCTTTACGTTACAGTGATAGATGGTCAGAATGGTGTGCCGATTAGTTATAAATTGAAAGCAAAATCATGTGTGTTTTGACACTAAACTAAATAATTTTAAACATAACAATTGCAATCAATCCTGTAATAGGCGGATCGCAATGTATCTTAAATTCTTCATCATTTATTTAGGATTTTTAGAAGTTAGCTCCCCAAAGGGGCAGATTTAAGACGTCAGTTTTATTTATAGAGGACCCTTGTGACTCACGTACGCACGTGCGAAATAAATTCGAGTGTTCGTAAACAAACTTGATAAATTATCTAACTTATAGACTATCGAGCGAAACTATCAATTATAGCTAATAATCCTGCTAAAATCGAATGGAATACGGTTTGAGAATTGCTTGTAACAGACAGTCATGATTGAACGTAAACTGTCTTGGGTATTTTAGGACATAAACCAGAGTTTCCCAAACTTTTTTTCTCATAGACCTCTTTCCGGTTCCGGTGAACCCCCTGTGGGTTCAATACTATAATTTCTGTCCAACTTTATTTTTTTTTTACATTGTTAGGTGGAGTCAAGCCAACATTCTCAGTTCTTTACATTATCTAAAACACACCAATTTTCATAGAAGCCCGCTTACTAATTGTGCACCCCCATTTATTTGTCACGTCAAAGTACACCCCTATCGAGTCTCTTATGGACCCCTGGAGGTCCACCTGGACCATTTTGGAAATCACTGGCCTAACCGAAAAGAGTGATTATAATTTTGTTTTATTTAACCGCGATCGCGACTCGTCTGAGCTATAACAGGTGTTATGGGACCGCTCCCGAAAACAGATGATAGTACTCATGACGACACCTTTGATGAAAGCACGGAAAAAATCATATTTTTAAAACGTTTTATTAGCGTTATTTCGCTCCATCATGTTAATCCAGCTATTTTTATTATCATGATTCATTACTGGTTTTGTTTTTATCGTTTCAATTAGCTCTACTTACAAGATGGAGCGTACATAACGCTAAGAAAAACGTTTTAAAATGTGTTTTTTTAATCAGGATCGATTTTTTTCCGTGCCATCATCAAAGGTGTCATTGTGTCCCCTAACACGCTGTATACATATATGTTATTTGAAACTTTTTATATTCCCATCTATTAGCCTTTATTTAACGAATCTAGCGAAGCTCTCCGATGATAATCTATATATATATATAAATGAATTGCTGTTCGT
Source organism: Hebomoia glaucippe (assembly GCA_025727935.1). Lineage (NCBI taxonomy): Eukaryota > Metazoa > Arthropoda > Insecta > Lepidoptera > Pieridae > Hebomoia > Hebomoia glaucippe. The sequence continues at coordinate 8,213 of JAOSYY010024729.1, read as the reverse complement.
TAGTCTCGCTAAAACTCGAGAACGGCTGGACAGATTTGGATAATTTGAATCTTAAAATGTTCGTAGAGGTTCAAGGAAGCTTTAAACGGTGAAAAATCATGGAAAAATTAAGAGGGTAGAAACTAAAAACGACAATATTATTTTACCATACAAAATCTATCTGTCAAAAATGATGCCACCGGAAATCCATTTTTTATTCTTAAAAGAAATTAAAAGTCTATATATAATCTTATAACGCAGGCGAAGTTGCGGGGGTCAGCTAGTATGAAATAAAACTTGGTCATAACGTCAGTGTACGTGGAAACTTCCGTCAGCCATACACACTGTACGACTGTGAATGGCATAATAGAGTTAATACGGTTTTAATATTCATAAGCATTACCTCGCTCGAAAATAGGTCAACGCTAGCTTTTACTGACTTTAAAAAACACGATATTCCCACTGTATCACTTAATTAGTTTCGTATACTATATACACTTCATACAAGTGAAATTTTCTAATGAGGAAAATCGCTCTTATAAAACATTTATCTACTGATAAAGTTTTATTAGGTAACTAGCAGCGTACCGTGCTTTGAACCACACCATTTTATCATTATCATTTATGTAAATGTTTATTATTAAAAATAGAAATTAATTCCAATATAAAAGTGCAAGTTACTATTTACGACATCAGCTATCCGCCAGTGAAAGTCGCGTCAAAATCCGTCCAGCCGTTTCCGAGATTAGTCGAAACGAACAGACAGACAAAAATTGTAAACAACACTTTTAGTATATGTACCTAACGTGTTCGTGTACCGTGTGTAAGCGATTATTTTAATATCACAAACAGACACTACCAACTATATTTATATATAGATGTTGATAATACGACGACGGAAAACAAATCTCTTCAATGCAATTTTCTCAATGAAAATTATACACGCCAATTTTTGTATGCGAATTGTGTGATTATATTAATTTTTATATACAATAAACACTATGATATATGTACGTTCGTATTTATGTTTGTCTGTTTGCGAATTACGTTAAAACTGAAACTGACGTCACAGCACTATGAATAAAAGCCAGCATTATCTATTAATATACAAAGAGCGTCGGATAAAAGAACGATGATAATTTTTTAATTACGAGACGTCAAACTTAATGAAAGAGTCTCGTTTTTATAAAGCTTCGAAAGGGTGGATTGGACTCTCGTTTCGATGAATTTAAAATTCCGAACGAACTTTGCAAAAGCAAGCGACATACAGATTTGTGGCGTTGCTTATTGTGATGTCGGGAAATTAAAACTTTATTAACTTTATTATATTAGAAAATTAGAACAACAGCTAATTGTCACACAGTGAGTATACATATATACACTAGAAAACACGTCTGAAAATTAGCAGACCAGCGAACGATATACTATACAGGGTGTTAGGAGATCGCTCCCGAAATTAAAGACAGATGATAGTACTATTGACACCTTAGATGATGGGACGGAAAAAAATCGATTCTGATTAAAAAAAATACATGATTTAAAACGTTTTATTAGCGTTATTTCGCTCATGATAGTCCACCCTTTTGTTATCATGCTTCATTGCTGGTTCTTTTTTTTAGTATGTATTTTTTTATGAAACAATCGTTTCCATTGAACTGCTAACATGACGGAGCGTAAATAACGCTAATAAAACGTTTTAAAAATATGCTTTTTTTCGGTCCACGTCATTAGAGCTGTCTTCGTTTTCAGGAGCGGTCCCCTAACACCCTGTATATCAAAAATCTTACAAATTTTGAAAGTCGTGATTATGAACACAAATAAATGTTATGTATACACACAGCGTAAATACGCTGAAGAGTGTTTGTTTGTTTGATTAAACACGGCAAACGCAGGAACTACTGGCGTGACGCAAACGAAGTTGCGGGCTTAATCTACGTTATGTATTACATACTCTCTAGGCACTTTGGCAAAAAACGAAGTCTCATCCGTCAAACACTGGTTCTGTCAATTAATTAATAAATTCACGACAGAAGTATTAGTCACGTTGTAAGAATAAAATGTTATTTACATTTTTTTTTCTAAAGCGAATGTCAATGATATTTCCGTCTGGGACGCGGAAGGTCGCTCGCCAAATGTTTTCGCTAAAATATTTAGTATAGAAATATGTTTTTTGTTGTTCGTTTTCCAGTCGCTCGTTTCCATATTTTTAATGACACTTTCCGTTGAACGGCAGAATGATAACTGGCATCTGTCAAAGATTATATCTTCAAAATGTTTCCAAAGATTTTATTCATAGAAATTATAAAGTACACATGTTGATTCATCTAAAGTTTATATTTCTGAATATTCGAAATAAAAATGCATAGGTCGACAACATAACATCTAGAGAAATAATAACAAACAATAAAAAACAAAAGAACATATTTTTCTAATTGTTTAGTCGGTGCAGCTATTCACAACTGCTGAACCGATCTCGACGAGATTCTCAAGAGCGAACAGCTAAAACTATTACTTTTTGTCATAAAATAATTAATGACCGATAGCTAGCGAGGTGCACACTTAACATTCTATCAACGACTGTCATTTAAAAATAGTCGGATTATTTTTTATGGCAAGTAATATTCAACCAGAAAGAAAGTCGTGTTAGTTACACTATTTATAACTCAAGATCGGCTACATCGATTTGATTGAAATTTGGGAGAGAGATAGCTTAGGACCAGGAAATGGACATTTGATGCTTCTTATCAATTTTTTAAATTATTAATATACTTAATTTTCTATTTAAATTTATTATGAAAAAAATTAACTTCAAGTTCAAAATCTGCTCATTTATCGCCTCTAAGACGGGACAAAGTTCGTCGGGTCAACTAGTTTATTATATATAGGTTCTTTTTTTTCAGTATTTTTTATGAAATTATCATTTCATTTAGCCGTACAAACATGATGGAGCGTAAATAACTCTAAAAAAACGTTTTAAAAATATGACATTTTTATAATCGCGATCGATTTTTTTTCCGTCCCATCATCAAAAGTGTCATAAGTTAATCACCCGTTTTCGTCTTCGGGAGTAGTCTTCAAACACCCTGTATATACATTTCCTTATTCTACTGCGAAATCCTATTTCGGAAAACGAACGCGAGTACATAAATGGCGTCCCGATCCCGTCGGGGAGCGATTCTCGCAATCTAGGTTCGATATAATACCGCGGTTTGTCTGATAATGGAATCCGGTGGATTGTGGGAGACAGTAATGACACGGGCCGTTAACCTGAAAGCGTTTTAATTAATGTCTCATCTCTGTGATCAAAAGCCCTAGGCCCATACAAAAACTGTTTAAACTGTTGGAGAAACGGTTAATTTTTTTAATACTTACAACACACCGATATATGCTCGTATAAGTCGCTTATAAATAAATAAACATATAAACATACATTTTAATATGTATCCTTGATAAATTCCTAAATTGTTATCCCGATTTATTTTATACACCCAAAACTATAATAATTTCAATTTACCTCATAAAATACAACGTCGCGTAGCTAAGTTGTAAAGAATTTCTGTGTCCCAAAACAAATAATCAGATTGTAAAATTAATTGAAAGTTTAAATTATATCTATGTACGTCCGAGATTTATATAATACAAAAAGTAGGAATATACACTAATATTATAAAGCTGAAGAGTTCGTTCGTTTGAACGCGCTAATCTCAGCAAACGCTAGTCTGATTAAAAAAAAAATCTTTCAGAGTTGAATAGTATATTTATTCAGGAAGAATATAGGTTTTATTACATTTTCAAAAAAAACTAAGGATTCTTCCTAAAATTCCTAGGTGTAAAAATAGAAATGAACGCGAACGAAGCCGCTGACGGGAACTAGTTCCACATAACAAGCAGCGAGTCCCGAAGACTTAGCGATACTTAAATAAATCCAGACAGCACCGGTCGCCTCCACTTTATAGTTTAAGTTTCTTGGCGTTCCACAAATCGATTCGAAAACTGCGTATAACCGAGCGACGCCACATAAAACACTGTACAAATGCATTGTTCGCGATTTTCATTCAACGAACCCGTGTTCCGCGTAGCGGCTGCGGGAAATTTTTCAAATTAAACAAAATGGCCGGTCGCATTCAGCATTTTCCATTTAAAAAGCCGGCCGCTTTCAGTTTTCAAGAGCTCTATACATAGTTTTCTCTTATCTGTAGTGATTATTTTTATCGCGAACGACTTAACGAGATCACGAAAAATATTGACTGACGCCACTGTTCGACGGCAACGCCTTATTGTTGTATAAAAGTATAAAATTTAAATTTAGAACAGAACACATTTAAATTGTAAAAATGCATCTCACGATGCGGAGGACGTTTGGAAAACAGAAACAAAAATGACGTTCTCAGCTCTGAGAAACGCATATCACATCTCCATTCAAATATTGTCAAAAGCCGAAAAAAATCTACGAAGAATTTTGACAATGTATTAAAAAAATAAATTATTACTTTTTGTGTATTACCACCTCTGACTCAGATTTTTTTTTTATAGGAAGGCAAACGAGCATACAGTTCACTTATACCAAGCAATTCCTGTCGCCCATGGACACCTCCAAGATCAGTAGATCTAGAAGACGCGTTGCCAACCTTAAGGCTTTATTTTATTTTTATTTCGAATATTCGGAAATTCATAGACTGAAATCGAAACGCGTATAGCACTTCTCGACTTTTCCATCTCTGAACGGTGGTACGTGACCCGGACGGAACTTTCAAATTAATAGGAGTTCCTCCCACCACATTTAATACTCGAAATAACCCGTACCCGAGGCAGAACACAAATTACATATTTATAAATGCAACTGCGTTCCTAGCGGGACTCGAACCCGGTGCTCTGGCGTCGCGGTTGCTTTACACAACCGCTACACTACAGAGCCCTCCTGTCCGTCCTTCAAAGTTCTCAGAGCAAATCGTATTAGAAGATCCCACAAACCCGCAACGCAATTATAGTCAAAATCTCATCTGTCAAATTAACAAGTTATCTGCTGAGAAACTTAGCGAAATGTCTTTCATCTGCGAAATCGTTTCATGGACTTAAGCTGTCACAAAGTAATTAGATCAAACTCAAAAGACCAAAGTTTATTTGAAAACTCTCATTCGTAATTACAGCACAAAAACGATTTCTACGTTTAAATAAAATATTATTTTATACTAACTTCTGCCAGCGGCTTCGCTCGCGTTCCTTTCCACTTTCCACATTCTCACCTATGATAAAACTTGTCAACGTATCAAATATTAATTAAAAAAAACTTAAAAGCAGGTAAAACGTTAAACACGTAACCTCTCGTTGACAATTATGAATTATTTTATGAATTATGAACTCGGCAGAAACTCAACTAGATTCTTGGTGTTCTAGAAATTTGAGTCACCACTTGTAGTGTTCACATTATAGGTATTATAAAAAATGTAAACAATAAGTTCTGCGCGTGTACAAATGTAATTGTTTAATACATAAAGTAGGCGTTGAAGGAACTTTAGACGCAAACATTGAAGTCGTTGCGAAATTGTCGTAGCGGAATTTGTTCAAGGCACCGATTAACTTAGGCTTTTCAGAACGGGTCTTACGCCGTGTCTTAGTGCGTACGGGACCGGTGTGATTATCGAAATTCTGTCGCCCAGTAGTCCGGGTCCGCCAATTAGCCAGCACTTGCCATTACGTAGAGTGACCCCCAGAACTCTTACCCCTTAGAAGAAAGAGAATTTTGAGACGCTAATCTAACATTTTCGTTCAGAAACTAATAGACAAAATAAGGTTTCTCGTGGAAATCTTTGCGAGTTGTTTAAAGATAGTTTTCCGAGAAGTCTATCAGATATATTTACGTATTATAACTTTGGTGTGTCTGTCTAATGACATCGTAGCTACTAAATGAGAGGACTGATTTGAATGATATTTTTTTTGTTTTAAACCTTATTTAAATATACAAAATTTTAATATTATCATTACGAGCTCTGACCACTACTCAAGTGTGTAATTTTCTATGCTCAATGAACCGTGATGAAATGCTGAACGATTTCCAGTAGAATATTGTAGCGTGTAACCCGACTCGTGTATCTTAGGCCTTAATGCATAAATATTTAATATGGTAAGGTCGTTAGATTTAATTGCGTCCTACGAATGCTGACGTCACCGCATTGAGATTCACCCGTCCTGATAATGTAGCGTTAAATGTTTACTATGGAACCATTGTGTTCGATTCTATCATATACGATACTATATACAGGGTGTTTGGGGTCTGCTCCCGAATACGACGACGGGTGATAGTACTAATGACACCTTTGATGAAGGGACGGAATAAAATTCGATCGTGACTAAAAAAATCATGGTTTTAAAACGATTTAATAGCGTTATTTCGCTCCATAATGTTAATATGGCTAAATGAATTGATAGTTTCATAAAAATATATTACTTTACTAATTAAAAAAAAAAACTAGTAATGAATAGTAAATTTAAAAACTAAGCGATTAACCCGGTTTCGTACGGCATTTAACTATGTATAGTCAAAGGAAATGGAATGTATTAAAAAATGTATACTTTTCTAAATGCTTATTCAAGACATAATGAAGACGATTTTGTCTATCCTATCTGTATGTTTAATGTTATAAGGATTAATATACGTCACTCAGCGCGGGTGAAGCCGCTGAACACAAGCTAAAAAGTTTCTTCGTTTGTTTGAACGCGCTAATCTCAGGAATCGCTGGTCCGATTTGAAAAATTCTTCCAGAGTTGGATAGTACATTTATCGAGGAAGACTGTAGGCTATAATATATTATATTATAAATTACGCACATACTCATATATTTTCCAATTAATTTTAGAATAGAGAAACATGATTTTGTTATTGTATTTTAAATCACTATTACTACCGTAAAATGACTAAACAGTTTTGAAGTATTGACCGAAAAATCATACAAAAAAAATTAAACCGGTAGAAAAACCCCACTAAATAACTGACGTAATATGGCAACAGTCTGTCTCCCAGATCACCAGGTCTTGGAGGCGTCCATAGGCGACAGGAATCGCTTATGACCGGGCGAGATGTATGCGCTCGAATGGTATAAAAAATAAATCGTCTAAACAATGTCCAGCTCCTACTTAATATTTACAATAAAGTATAATAAAACTACAGACTTTTCTTCTATAGACTTCTACCCATTTTGTCTATAGTACAAGGGATACCTTAAACCATAGATTACCCGCCGGCCAGTTACAATTGGCATTCAAGATGGCCGCCGCGTGTTTTAGCGACGTTCGGAATACTTAATAACAGCGTCGCTCCCCGTATGGCATACGACCATAACACACATACAGAATGAAATATAGATAATAAATATTGATCAATATAATAGCACCTTAAACATTCATGGTTTCCTAGTACGTCTATTACGAAATTGTTTATGGTACTAGAATAAAAAAAATCACTATACTATTGTCACTAGATTGACTAGTTTGTTTTTTAAATATCATCTCTGTCAATTTGTTCCGGCCGTATTCGAAAAAGATGGACCGATTTTAATGGGGCTATCATTAGCTGATGCCTAATGCCTTCAAACGTAATTTCAGTAACATCACCACCATCAACCCTTGATTTCAAAAATTATTTTTTTTTGATGGACGTTCGCGTTTTAAGCCTAATTGGCTATTAAAACTAACCGGGCGTTTTGGACGAGTTATTTATACATACAATATCTAATACGCGGGTCAAAGCCGCAGGAAATCTTTAGTTTTTAAACAATTGTTTGCCAAATTATATAATATAACTAAGGCCTTAAGGTTGGCAACGCGTCTTCTACATCTACTGATCTTGGAGATGCCCATGGGCGACAGTAATCGCTCAATATAAGTAAACTCTATGCTCGTTTATCTTCCCATCGCATAAAAAATAATCTATTTTGTTTTACAGACCGTATATTATTAAGCATTATACGTGATTAATCTTACCCTCGCAAGTTACACATAACAAAATTAATGATTCAAAAAAACCCAACGAGTCCAGAAACTTTCGGTCCTTCGTCAAAGTTACGGGATTTTATTGGTCGCTTTTCCGAGTTTTTCCTTCGTACAAGATCTCGGCAATTTGTAGTCTTAGTACGTAATATGTAGCATTCCATTGGTCGACAATGCTATCTGTGTTGATTAAAAATCAAGAAAACACTTCATACAGACCTTTCACAAACTATAGACAATCTATGTTGTGA
>JAOSYY010024727.1:0-12028 GCA_025727935.1 Hebomoia glaucippe | reverse complement strand
AGTGTGTGGACGTTGAAATAAGGTTAACGTGAAACGTCAAAATCAGTTACAGATACAGACTTATTTATAAAAAATAGCTTAATGAGTATACAAATAAATAAATAAAAACCTATTTTATGACATTTCTGCGATTTTAGATATAAAAGAAAACCGTTTAAAAAAACGGTTGTCTATCATTCAATTTATCACAATATCGAAAGTCTTCAAAGTTGATTCAGCGCTTTCTTTTAATCCTATTTTTTAGTTTTTTTTAAACGCGATAGGAAGGCAAACAAGCATATATTTCGCCTTAACTAAGCGATTCCAGTTGCCCATGGACACGTCCAAGTTTAGTAGATCTAGAAGACGCGTTACCAAACTTAAAACATTAGCGATATTACATCATTTGTCAGTGTTATTGACATTCTGCTGCCGGCCTTATTTTTTCGAGTATTTAGACAATAGTGTAACATGCTTATAGGACCTAAATATATATCGGTTACATAAAGGTAATCGAACCCGCTACCCGTCCGTGCCTCAAGGTATATATACCAATATTCTTAGCTATTTTTCGTTACGTGAAAATGGATATTCAATTCAGTTAGTACTTTCAGTAGAAGTTTTAGTTTTGTATACTATTTTCAGAATCTATGATGATAAAAATGAGAATTATGATGATGTTAATAATAAATGAAGTACTCTAAATTACACCTACTTTATAGTCCATCTAAAATAAAAATAGATTTTTAACATTTCACATTCTTTACACACTAACCTTGTTCCAACGTCCACATAATCTCATAGAAGAAACATATTTGAATGTCATCGCTTTACACAATTCTGTTTAATAATGTAATGATTAATATAATAACATATTTAAATTAAGTAAAAACAGAAATGAATATCTTAAATTGAAATTCAAGTGAACGTTGTTACAATATTATGTCATTATACACAGTACGCTAGTGTTGCGATAGTACGAAATTCATGATTGGTACCGGTATCGATATAAATTGATACCGGTATCGATAAAATCCGATCCGACTATGTATCGATTGTTCATAAATAGCTTTTTTATTACAGAATCTGTATCGGTCACACACACCCTTAAAACGGTTGTTCTCTATGACAATTATTTGGGTCTTTAAGTTCGTCAATCTGACACCTGTCAAAACGCACTTCTTATTTCAGATGGACCAATCCAACTGTTTCAGACAAGAAACAAACAGACAGACAATTTGATTTTTTTTCCTGTCATAAATATCGTATAAACTGTATAGAATAATAAACAAGCTGATATTTTAATATTACATACAGGGTGTTTGGGGACTGTTCCCGAAAAAGAAAAACAGGTGATAGTACTCATGACACCTCTGATGAAGGGACGGAATAAAATTCGACCCTGACTAACAAAAATCATATTTTTAAAACGTTTTATTAGTTTTCTGTCGCTCCATCATATTATTCCAGCTGCTTTTCTTATCATGCTTCATTGCCGGTTCCTTTTTTTTAGTAAAATAATGTATTTTTATGAAACTATCGTTTCATTTAGCTGCACTTACTGGATAGAGCGTAAATAATGCTAACAGAAAGCGATAAAATATGCCTTTTTTTTAGTCAGGATCGAATTTTTGCGTTCTTATCAAAGGTGTCATTAGTACTATAACCCGCCTTCGTTTTCGGGAGCCGTCCCCAAACAACCTGTATAGACACTTAATATAATTTAAAAGTATAGATTAATGATTAGTATGTGATAATGATATGATTATTAATGATAATGATTCGTGCGTTACCCGCGGCATGCTGCGCTGATGACTGTTTGTAGACATCTGAAAACGTTACCCTTATTAAAAAAATTTATACATTAATAACAAATAAATTAATTAATGAAAAAAAACAACTTTGACCCCCCTTCTCCCCGTACAAACCTAATAATGTACTAAAAATATTTGCTAACGACAATCTCTAGAATTCATGAACGTAAATTAATGCTGTTTTATGGACAGCGAAATAATTATTTCATAATAAAACAAATTTTACTAGAGATCTATAGATCATTGAAGCTTTTAATGGACGGTTTTTTTTTATTTATAACCTGTTATTTATACGAGTTTCAAATTTAAATATTGGTTAAAAAGCATGCTATATTTCCCCAGTCGTAAACAAGATGCAGTATATTAAAATTCCGTTTATTTTATTTATTTAAATATCATATATACTTACAGGATGAGCCGAGTGGTAAAATTTTGCCGAGACAAAGAGGACGATTGCCGTAAGGATCTCGTACTGCGTATATTTTGTCTTTCAACATGATTACTAAGGAGTAACTTAGTGGTGCCAACCTGGGAAATAAAAAAAAAATTGTTTGGGGATTGCTCCTGAAAACGAAGACAGGTGATAGTACTAACGACACCTTTGATGAAGGGACGGAATAAAATTCGATCCTGCCTCCAAAAATCATATTTTAAAAACGTTTAAATAACGCAATTTCGCTGCATCACGTTATTCCAGCTGTTTTTGTTATCATACTTCATTGCTGGTTCTTTTTTTAGGAATGTAATGCATTTTTTATAAAACTGTCGTTTCATTTAGCTGTACTTACAAGATGAAGCGTAAATAATGCTAATAAAAATTGTTAAAAATATGTCTTTTTTAGTCAGGATCGATTTTTTTCCATCCCTTCATCAAAGGTGTCATTAGTACTACCACCCATCTTCGTTTTCCGGAGCAGTCCCCAAAACGCACTGTATAAAATATTTTTCTATATGTCCGATTGTTCCAGCGAATATCGGAAACGGATGAATTGATTTTGACAGTATTTTATATATTAAAAAAATTATTACGTCCCATACGAAATTCGTAACAACCTATGTAGTTCAACACAGTCAGCTTTTACGGTTTCTTCTGAGTTGACAAATAATTTATTTAAATAAAATTAAAAGTGTGACACCCCTAATTTAATATTGCCAGTTAGCTTGCCTCAAGGTTTCCGATGGGTTAAATCGAATGCGGAAGAACTGTGTATCGTATCGTTTGTCGGAAATAAATCGATTGCAGCAGAACTTTTTTCCGATATACATAAGAGCATGTCAAAACAAATTAGCTTATATTTAATTCCACAACTTAATAATTAATATTAACCTCATTAGGTGATTGATCCTCGCCGGCCAATCAGGACCGTTTGTTTCGCCTTCCGGTGGGTTAAGACATAATGCTTGAGTAATCAACTCTGAATCTGAGTGGGTAGACAACCCGACTCCACGCCCTAAGACCTATAATAGGAATTATTAACCTTACACACGTTAAATGCCTCATAACTTATAAAACAAAACATGTACTAAGTCGTTATCTATGTCTGAGCATTAGTAAAATCAAAATTAAAATGTCAAGCCTACAAATCAAGCGTTAATATACGATCGCGAGAGTACTAACTTTTAAAAAAATATCTAATATATTAAATTCTCGACGACGAAACGGCTCCACCGATGTTCGTGAAATTTTATAAGCATATTCAGTAGATCTGAGATCAGACATTTATTTTTCATCCCCAAAATGTTAAGGGTGGTCCACCCCTAATTTTCTTTTTATTTTTCCGACAATTTTATTTCTTTTTATTTTTTATGATACAGCATATAAAACTACAAACAAATTTTCACACCTCTTCAATCATCCCTTAATTTTTAACCACAATACGTTTATGTGGCAAAAGGATATTTGTTGGGTCAGTTAGTTTATGTATAAAAGCTCTTTTGAAAAAACGCGTTATAATTCAAAATTCGAACCCATGTGTTCGCCACTTTACAGCTGTCATATTTAATAAAAAAGTATTTATTACTAAATTTTAACAAAAATATTTTTTACATTAAAATAAATAAATAGTAAGTTATAGAAAACTATCTTAAAGGTATTTTTAATTATTAATTTTTAAATTCAAAAAGCGAATCTCTTTGACAGTTGTCACAGCGCAAATATTCAAGATGGCGTCGATACAATTAAGGAAATTGTCTAAACAGCTTCAGAATTTCGAAAAGAACTTAGAAATTGACAAAGAATTGAATTTATCTATGCATAACTCACCATTTTTCTAAGACTACTGCAGTTGACGAGTTCGCCATTGTGTGCAACAGCGAGTGCCCCATGAGCCGTGTGGACAACAAAAGGTTGACAATTCACCTCCTCAGATGCCGCTGACGTCGAATATCTACCGATTTTACCAGATATCAAAATCAATTCTTTATTAAAATCTAGGCCATTCATTAATGACGTCACACTCGGGGGACCGTAACAAGGGGTGTACGATAAACATATTTAGAATATCTTAATCGATCCTCGGCTTTAATCTGATATACAAAAATGATATTTAATTAAGTTAAATAATTTTACAGAATAACTAAATTTAATCATAATCAGTTTAGTAGTTTGGGAGTGTAACTCATACAAACATGGCGACTTGAGATCTCTAAATCCCGACAAAAAAAGGGTATTATATAATGTTTGGCGTATCTGTCTGTGGCATCGCAACTCAATCACTTTGTTTGAAAGCTGATGAACAAACACGATTCTTAGATATTTTATTTGTCGGATTACTTCGATTATATTTTTGCATCGTCCGATAATTTTTTAGGCTTTTTTTATTGCAGTGCACTTAAATAAAATTGATTGAAACTTGTCAACTGCAACTGTCAGTTTTAGTTACGATTTTTTTTGCGATAGGAAGGCGAACGAGCATACAGTTCACTTATGTTAAGCGATTTCTATCGCCCATAGACACCTCCGAGATCAGTAGATCTAGAATACGCGTCCAACATTAAGGCCTTATTTTATTTTTATTTCGAGTATTCGGAAATACCATCTATGAACGGTGATACGTGACCCGGACGGAACTTATAAATTATTAAGTTTTCCTTATCGATTAGTTTAATAACAAAAAAATATTATTAATAATATTTATATCAAAATTATCTGATTATAACTGAATTTGTTATAGTATGGTCTGTTACAAATTTAATAAACTTACCGTGTGTGTCCAATACCAAGGTTGCCCTTGAGTTTCTTCATAGCTTCATCGTTAAATATATTGTTGATAAGACCCATCCCTTTGTGGGAATTAAATGTTCTTGCACTTCTACCCTCTGACGTCACAATACCAGCTGATTCTTGACCCCTAGAAAAATAAGTAAACTTTGAGTTTACATATAATACAGGGTGTTAGGTGACCGCTCCCGAAAACGAAGACTCACGACACCTTTGATGATGGTACGGAAAAAATCGATCCCGACTAAAAAAATTGATATATTTTTAAAACGTTTTATTAGCGTTATTTACGCTCCATCCTTACTTAAAGTCCAATAATGTAACTTAATGTGTAAAAATCGAATTGAACGCGAGTGAAGCCGCTGACAGATGCCAGTTCGTAAACTCTTAAAGTGTGCATAAAATCGATAACTCCATTGACATGTTTTCATTGAAAAAATATATTTCATAGCAGGTTAAACGACAGTTTATCTAAAAAATACCGTTTTACTAATTAAGAACTGTAAAAAAAAACCGATTGTTTTCAGTGATCACGTTTTTGATAAGCCGTATCATCAGATGTGGCCTTGTCTGGAGCCAAGGCCTCGATCGTGTGTGATCCAATTAAACTGAAAATCTGCCTCAAATCGGTTTTAATTGTACACCAAAGAGTAATTTGAAGGTGATGATACGTTATCAGCTATCCGGTTGTATGGAAAAATATTTTTTTTTTTAATATAAAATACTATTATTTCATAGTATGGCGCAAGATTGAGCAACCGATTTTCTCTGACGTGGTAAATGTGTTTATTATAACTAAGTGACTTTCAAGTTATTAAATCAATGGGCTGATTTTGATTCGCTTTTTACTAGACAGAGTTCTTAAGCATAATCTGAGCCATTCAGATTTTTTTATACGATAGGAAGGCAAACGAGCACACAGTTCGCCTGTACCAACGCCCATGGATACCTTCAAGACAATTAGATCTAGAAGACGCGTTGCCAACCTTAAGGGCTTAGCCCTATTACATCCTTTGTCATTCTAAGTGACGGTGTGCTGCCGGCCTTATTTATTTTTAAATCGAGTATTTGGAAGATCATCAGATGTCATTAGAGGTAATTTTTTTATATTACTTGGAAGTTAATATACATTACATATGTATACAGATAAATAAAATTGGAGTGACTGTTTGTTATATTAAAAAAAACGCCTTTTAGTAAATGCATTTGAATGATTTATTGACGATACGTTTACCAATTTTTTTTTATTTTGTCTTTTTGTCTGTTCGGGTTTATCTTTAAAACGGCTGGCCCGATTTTGACGGGACTTTCGCTAGCAGCTAGCTGATGTAATAAAGAGTTACTTAGGCTATTTTTATTAATATAAATAAATAATATTAACCTATTCCGCGCAATCGCTGGCGCAGCTAATTTATTGTCTTGTTTATGGTCTTGTGATTTTAAAAACGTTAATTACTCTGTAATGACATAAGCTTAAACATGGACACATAAGATGTCAAAAATGACATTTTATTTAATTTTCGTGTAGTGAATTAATTCGAAAAGTGCTTGTTGTATAGTTTTTAAAGATGTCTTTTAATTTTTTTGTTTACCTGTGTTGTAACGCGACTAGTCCCAAACATATGACTTGACCCACGTCGACTTGGGTCGGCCATTCTCCCGTCCCGATTGCCCCAAACACACCGCACTCGTGTGTCAAACCTGTAATAGACATAGAGCATATTTTTATAGAGCTAACAAAATTATCAGTTGTGTTGCATAATCGGCAAAATTAGTTACATTTTGATGAAATTTGCACAGAGGGTAGACATCTTTAAGAAAATAACAAAGGATCTGCGTACAAGTTAGCTGCTTCTTTATATAAGTACTAGTTTTCACCCGTGACTTCGCTCGCGTTAGTGTACATTTTTAGTTTTGTAAACGAACTCTGATTTTCTCAGAGTGGTGAAAGTATAAGGACTGAATGAAATTGATTTTTCATTACGTAAATATATCGTTTTACAGTTTTTCCTTTTATAGTAATGTTGTGTTTATTAGATTTATAAGTTCCGTCCCGGTCACGTGCCACCGTTCTTAGATGGAAAAGTCGTGAAGTGCTATACGCGTTTCGATTTCAGTCTGTGAATTTCCGAATACTCGAAATAAAAATAAAATAAGGCCTTAAGGTTGGCAACGCGTCTCCAGATCTACTGATCTTGGAGGTGCCCGTGGGCGACAGAAATCGCTTAATAAAAGTAATGTCTAAGTTAAATATTTATACATAGATTATGTTATATGTGTATATTAGTAGTAAGTTAATTGTATTGTAACCACAGTCAAATGCCAGTTAAAAATATAACTGGCTCTTTTAGAAGTAGTTTAGAGAAATAAATATGCAATCCTAAGTAATTTTCCATAAAAAACATTCTGCGAAGATTATTAAGAGCAGCACACAAAAAATATAATTTCACCTTGCTCTAGAGAACATACAATCAAACAATCGATTTCTATAATAAAAAATGTTTGACAGTTCGAAAAATGTAGAACTTAGTACTTGGTTTTTTTTTCTTTATTTTAAAAACTTAGTCATAAAGACGGATTATTACAGAAAAATATAAATGAATTATACTAGACAATTATAAATTAATCTAACAAAAAGAAAATAATAGTACTAATAAACTAAAACATATATTAATTTGATTAAAACCACTTAAGATTACATTTATATCGGAACTATTTTTAATTCTAAATTTATAGTACTTGGCTGGTTTTTATTTTTTTTTTATTTCCGACACAAAAGCGAATGGCCACGTTCGACTTGAATAATTAAAAACGTGTCCTATCGGGGAGCATAAGACTAAGCACTCTTTTTTAAAATTCGGGTAAGTTATATTCCGGCGGAAACACAGTCGCCGACAATGCGTTCCAGTTTCTACACGCTCGTAAGATGTAATGAGAAAAATCTTATTTATTCTTGTTTACAATACTTCGACAACATAAACTTGCAGGTCTACCCGTCGTCTACTCATTTGGTGGTCAAAACCAGTATATAATCAAGAATTTTAACATTTCCCACGGATGTACAATAATATTTAAGATAGCTATGAATATTTATAACGTGCAAAAACTTTAGAGTTTGCAAAACATGCCGGTCTGATAATCGGAATACGATAAAAAGAGGTCAAGAGTTAAAGTGGAAATGATATGAAGACAGATGCCTATGGAATGTATTAAAAATTAAAGAACGAATGAATTTATTGATGGGAGTAGAGAAAGCCACAGGAGTGTGTCAGGATCTTAGGATTTTAATTTGTACTGCAAGGGAAAACGGTTAATTATTAATAATCGAAATATCGTTCAATGTATACAGAATATTTGGGGACTGCTCCGGAAAATGAAGACAGGTGATAGTACTAAAGACACCTTTGATGAAAGGACGGAATAAAATTCGATCTTGGCAAAAAAAATCATATTTCTAAAACGTCTTATTAGCGTTATTTCGCTCCATCATGTTAGTCCAGCTGTCTTTGTTTTCATACTTCATTGCTGGTTCTTTTTTTAGAAAAGTAATGTATTTTTTATGAAATTATCGTTTCATTTAGCTGTAGTTACAAGATGGAGCGTAAATAATGCTAATAAAAAGTGTTAAAAATATGTCATATTTTAGTTAGCATTGCTTTTTTCCTATCCCTTCATCAAAGGTGTCATTAGTCCTTTCATCCGTCTTCGTTTTCGAGAAAACTGTCCAAACACCTGTATACAAGATTTCCTTATGTGAAAAGAATGAGTATAATTATTTTTCAAGTTTACTGTCATAATCTGTACTCAGAAAAGATAAATGTTGATAGTTGCGATATGAAAACTTTTTTATAATACAATAAAAACTGCTTGGACGAGTATTACCAATTTTATAATTAAAATTGCGAATTTTGAAATATTATCTGTGGCCCACAACGTACTGTTAAGCAATCTGTTGTATCCAAATACGATTTTTTTTTATTCTAAGAGACTAAAGCAAAGATACGTATAAAAGCCATAGATAAATGAAGTTTATGACATATTTTAATCAATTTTCTTAAATGCCAGAAAATAATAGAAATTGCAACTAATTACAGCACTCTAGCTCATATATAAATTATAGTAACAGATCTTATTACGCAACATCAATCTCGAGATGTGATTGACACACGATAATAGGTCAACATTTCCATCCAACAGTATATTAATTTCATTTACCCTACAATAGAATAAAATAATAAATAATAAAATAAATTAATGTATGTATAATATACACAGGTGTTACCTGATTCAACGGCACCTCGCCCGAACCTTTTGCTTTTGATTTTCACCTCGCCCTGCGAATCACACTGACAGCTGTCACTTTGACAACTCATCTCTGGTCTGTGATCTGTCAACCTGTCCATTGGGGCGTTGGTCGACTCGTCCCTGCCTTGCAGTCTACATGGATTTGGTCCGTTTGGACCGTCCATTTTAAACCTATAAAATATAATATTTTTACATTTATTTTCCTCCTGCGATTGCTATACTATGATTGTAACTGGAAATAATAATATCAATAAAGTATCAGATATTATATTTATAGATGTATTATTATTCTTTTTAAAGTTCGTATATCCGTTAAGTTTGCAACTTTAAGAATTTAAAACAAAACCCGACACAAATTTTACCAAAATGCAATATAAGCTCTCTAACAAGAAAAACTACATCAAAATCTGCTTACTCCTCTGGAAACTATGATGCCACAGATAAGCAGATACATCAAACTTATCAATCGATTGTTTCGTTGGACGTTTAAAAATACAGATCTTAAAATTACCTGTCTAAAAGATGACTAAAAATATCTAAGAATATAGAAGAGTACGTCTGATATTCGTACTGTAAGTGCAAACACTGACTGTCAATTAAAATTCCTATTAACAATTCAGCCTTGATACACCCAAATACCACTCGCCATATATGGTAGATGTTAGGAGACTAAACAGATTCAACCCCACTTTGAGATTATATTGCCGCACAATTTAATGCCAATAACACTTGCCTGATAAACGAACAAAACATTGTCCAATATAGGTTGTGACGTCAGCATAAATTGTCAAAACAAAACATTATTAAGAGAAATAGCGCGTATTGTATAATGACCTCAGGATATATGACGTTTGCAGTATCGTAAATTAACCATTATTATTATCTAAAATAGTCAACAATAAAAACTTTTTAAATCTTGCTGAGGTCCATATTATTATAACAAATTGATGTTTAATCTGTATCGGTATTTACCAATGACGTATGTTTACAAAATAATTTTATAAGACTGACAGATTTCCGAGATTACAACAACGCATTTTTTTTAAATTTATATTCTAATTTATTTATTTAAAAACCTAATTACATTTCAATAATCACTCCACTTGCCATATGCGATAAAAAAAGTCGTCTATCTATATTTGAAAAGAAAGTGACATTTTCCCGCCGTTAGTGACAGCGCACAGCAAAAAGTATTAACATTTCAAAAGTAGGAGAATAGAAAAAATCAAATTAAAAAAAAAAACATTATCTCTTCAAACAGGTTTTAATCAAACCTTGTTTATAGCAGGTATTCGATCATTGAATTTTGATCATAGAACTGGTACTAGAATCCTTAAAGCTTAGGTATTTTAAAAATTCGCTATGAATTTTCATTATTAATGGGATGTCACTTTAAAATGAGAGTATTTCAGCGTTTGCGTTTTTTTTATTCCTCCCATCTTCCTTTTTTAATAGTCATTTCATAATATCATATTAACACTAGGGCACCCCTACTATCGAAATATAAATTACGTATTTCCCCTACTACCGGTTAATAATTTTAGCCATTGATAAATGTTCTTTCAACAATGTAATCATTTCGTTTTCTTGTTATTTTATTTAACAATAATATTACTTGCAACTGATTGATTTCTAATGTAACCAACCGTGAAAACATCAGTCACGCAAATACATTTTTTTAATTATGTATACGAAATAGGTTTTTGTTACGTACATTAAATGTTTATGTAAAGGAGTATTAATTATATTTTTGTTGTTAACTAGCTAATTATGTACACGGCACGAAAATTAGCAACTGCTAAAGACTTTATATATACTTTTTTCGTACATGGAACTAAAACCTTTTTTGTTGTTATAATCCTGGATTTATGAAAAAAAATTAAAATTATTTTCATTTTGCTTTGAATTCGAACGTTGGCAAATCATTTCAATATGTAGACTCTTTACCTGTTCAAAATCGTCATGAAGTTTTTTGGCAAGCAGATAAAGTAGTTTTTTGTAGCTATAGACAACAGGGTCCTTTTAAGGATGATGTAAGTTACAAATTAACATCCACCACGCTATCATAGTTGAAAAGCCGAGGCCAAGTTCAGCTGATGAAACGAAATAAAAACAGATATTTTAAAAATAACGCAATCATACACTTTCTGTCGTCATAGCGTGGACTATGCAGGGGGTCAGATAGCAATTGACATTATGATAGTAAATTTCCACAACACTCATTACGACGCTTGAAAACAACACGATAAATAAGATAGTTTTAATCTGTGTTGTAATTTATTTTAGACATTTTTTTACATATTAACGCTTATAATTATCGAATTTATATCTAGTATAGCTTGTATCCGCAACTTCGCTCGCGTTCAAATCAATTGTGACAAACAATTCCAGTCATCAGCATTTATTTTTAATTCCCAATGCAAAAAGGTATAGGGGACTCACTGTTTCTAAATAACTACACTTTATGATATTAAATCTAATATATCAAATTCTCGTGTCATGATGTTCTAACTTGAACTCCTCCAAAACGGCTCGACCGAACCTTATGAAAATCTATATAGTTATTCAGTAGGCCTGAGAATCGGACAACATTATTTTTCATCCCCCTAAGTGATAAGGGCTGTTCACCCTTAAATTTTTTTGTTTTAATTTTTTTAAGATACAGCATATAAAAATACATACAACCCCCAATTTTCACCCCTCTACAGTC
>JAOSYY010024725.1:0-12042 GCA_025727935.1 Hebomoia glaucippe | reverse complement strand
TTCATAAGGTTCGGTCGAGCCGTTTCGGAGGAGTTCAAGTTCGAACAGCGTGACACGAGAATTTTATATATTAGATTACTAAATTTCCCTTTGCCATATAAATATATTGTGGTTAAAAAGTAGGGGGCGATTGTAGAGGGGTGAAAATTTGGGGTTGTTTGTATTTTTATAGGCTGTATTATAAAAAAATAAAAAGAAAAGAATTGTCCAGTTATAAAAAAAAATTTAGTGGTGGACCTTAACATTTTGGGGATGAAAAATAGTTGTCCGATTATCAGATCTACTGAATAGGCTTATAAAATTTCACGAAAATCGGTCGAGCCGTTTCGGAGGAGTAGAATTACAAACACCGTGAAACGAGAATTTAATTTATAAGATGAAGCTGAACAGTTTGTTTGAACGCTCTAATCTCAGGAACCGCTGGTCCGATGTGAGAAATTCTTTCAGTGTTGGATAGTACATTTATCGAGAAACTTTATATTATATTAAAAAAAAATAGAAATCCTTACTAAAAGTCTAATAACGTAACTCAAGATTTAAAAATCAAAATAAAACCGTGCGAAACCGCTGTCAGAATCTTGTTTCCATATTCTTTTTTGTAACATAGTAATGGACAGATCTCGTAAATCATTTTAAAACTAAACTTTTACTACACTTAGACAATACAGAAACATATCTGTGTCTGTTTCATTGAACTTACAAAACCAAAACAGACTATATTTCAAGTCCTATTTTACAACTTTTTAGGGTAGTTTGTAAAAAATACTCACCTGTGACCATAAGTCCGAAATATAACACAATCCTAGGTAGGATAGGTACATATTTTTGATGTACTAACGTATCTAAAAACTTTATAGGTGACTCTCTTTGGTCCCTCGTCATCTACCTGGCTGGGAAGTTCGCAATAACTGTTGCTTACAGTACAGTTTATGTTACCGTGTCTGAAATATTCCCGACGAATGCTCGACAATCCCTGCTTGCCATTTGTTCGACTACTGGAAGGGCTGGAGCCACTATGGCCCCATTAACACCGTTGCTCGTAAGTATACAGCTGAGTTCTCAGACTGAACTATCACCGATCAAGTGAAACACAGTTTGTCAATCTATACTAATATTATAAAGCTGAAAAGTTCGTTTGTTTGATTGAACGCGCTTATCTCTGGAACCGCTGGTCGGATTTGAAAAATTCTTTCAGTGTTGGATAGCACATTTAACGAGTAAAGATATAAGCTATATTATATTTTCATAAATAGGGCTCCTTAATCAAAGTCCGATAATATTACCGAAGGTGTAACAATCGAAATGAATTCGAGTGAAGCCGCTGGCAGAAGCTAGTAAGAGATAAAAAGTAGATGGTTGTTTACCATTTCGCACGCTTGGTAGGTTTTTTCGGAAAGTTTAAATTAAATAACAAGTAGTTTCATATACGTAAAGTTTTCGCAAAAAGTAGCCTATCTATCTAGCGCGTTTCTATTTCGGTCTATGAATTTCCGAATACTCGAAATAAAAATAAATAAGGCCTTAAGGTTGGAAACGCGTCTTCTAGATCCACTGATCTTGGAGGTGTCCATGGGCGACAGAAATAGCTTAATATAAGTGAACTAATTCATTAATATTATAACATTTTACAGGCGTTGTATAACGAAAATTTACCAACAGTTGTATTTGGAAGTTTGGCGTTAATAGCCAGCCTTTTATCGTTAACGCTGCCGGAAACAGATAACGTTACTCTGCCGGATAACGTTAAAGAAGCAAAGAAGATTGCTACGATGAAAAAAGTATCAAATTTATATTAGTGCCAGTGTTGAAATTGACGTTGACAGAATGTTGATTAAATTAGCGTTTCCAGTGTTTTTAACGTTTATATATTATGTTAAATAAAACTCATAATTCTATTAGTATACTAGCTGACCCCGCAAAAGTCGTTTTGACACATAAAAAATAAGGGTTGACTGTAGAGGGGTGAAAATTGGGGGTTGTATGTATTTTTATATGCTGTAACTTAAAAAAATATGTTGTTAAACAATAAAAAAAAATTTACGGGTTGACCACCCTTAACGTTTTGCGGGATGAAAAATAGATGCTGTCCGATTCTCAGTCCTACTGAATGTGTATATAAAATTTCATAAGAATCAGTGGAGCCGTTTCGGAGGAATATGGGAACGAACATTGCCACACGAGAATTTTATATATTAGATTTATTTGGCTGATTACCGCAATGAAATAAAATATCATTTTAAAATTTGTCAATCCTATATCCAAAGTTCGAATTAACACTTCGAGACCTTGCGGTTTGCGATCGCCAACATGGCGGATATTTTGGAAATTTAAAAATTCCGTTTAACGTGATAAATAAGTGGTTTTATTTATGAATTTTTAGGTTTGTTACGTGTTAATTATAAAGTTTGTTTACAAGGAATTATTTATAGTATCTGTTCAACTCAAAACAGTGATGTGCATAATGGCGGCAAAAGTTCAAAACACAGTTGACATCGCGTCGTTCTCGTGACAGGAGTTTTCAATAATTAAGATTTTTTTATTCGCATAATTATTCTTTGGAGCTGCTTTGGGCATTGGGCCCTAAGTAAATAGAGGCCCCATGCCCCAGCTCTTGTTTGGGCCCGGTCTACAGATGATATTGTGTTAACTTTTGAATCGGTATACCAACTGATCTAATTAGTCTCGGCTTTCGTCGTATGAATGTTACGTTTTAAAACCGTCGATAGTTCCATACAAACGAGAATTATGAGTTTTGTTAGATTTAGTTTCATATTGAAAAGTTCCGCTGTTGACTCTGTGATCAAATTGGGAATAGACAGTATCGTCATAATTTTTTATAATTATTATGAAACAAACAGTCTGTTTGTTGTATCAAAATAGAACTTTCTCTAAATTGTATTTCAAATAAACGATGCAGCCGTTTAGAAGATTGACTGAAACCAACAGATAGACAAAAAAATGTGTTTAAAAAGCTGTTAAACATAATTTTTATTTATCAGTATAAATAATTAGTAGCCCTCTTATTCATAAAAAATCCCGTTTAAGGAGTGTTTTACCGTGTGAATACTTAAGGCCTGTTTTAAGAGATTTTTATGAATAAAAATGTTATTGTTTAGTTTATAATATTATCTATTGTTTTAAACACTCAATTTGATTTATACAGGGTGTTTGGGGAGTGATCCCGAAAAGGAAGACGGGATAGTACTAATGACACCTTTGATGAAAGGAAAAAAATGGATCCTGATTAAAAAAAGAATTTTTAATACTTTTTGTTAGCATTATTTACGCTTCATCATGCAAGTCAACTGTATGCTCGACTACCTTTCTATGGTATAAAAAAATAATCTCAAAACTGTATATAGAAAATGATTCCGACAAAAAACGTCTAAAAAATATCCTGATGATATTAACTTTTATAGTACCGCATCGGAATCGGCGCATACATTTAAGAGCTACGATCAGACAGACAAACATTGTTATCTACTCTAAAATTATAAAGAGGAAAGATTTGATTGTTTCTTTGTTTGTTTGCCCGAAACTACTCTAGCGATTTGAAAAATTCTTTCACTGTTGGGAAGCTAATCTCTGGTGAGCATAAACTATATTATATTTTTAAAAAATTAGGGATCCTCACTAAAAGTCCAATAATACCCAGTGTAAGATCGTAATAAACGCCAACGAAGCCCGCTGTTAGAAGCAAAATAAAAATTATTAAAATGGCAGACACAAATAGGCAGTATAAAAAACACTAATATCTCCGTAACTCGGGTACTCGAAAAAAATCCATAAGTTCTTATTTTAGTTGAATTTTCAAAGAGACCTCGGGATTTCGCGTGGGCATGACAGAAAGCTGTTCGGAGTGGATTCTTCGAATTTTAAAACGACCTTTTCATTTTGCTCGCCAATTACCCGTGGACCCTTTTCAAAAAAGCCCGATTTTATACGCAGAATGGGCGCCGGCCGTATTACGAGACTTAATCAATGTTTAATCTTGTCATTACATTAAATAATTATATAAGGATATATGTTTACATTGAAAACGACCCTGCTTTCTCGAATAACACGAAAATAACATACACGGGTTCCGTATAAACTTTTGAACGTTTCTTCTTACAAGTATAATATTGATTTTTTCTAATGATTGTTCGCTGTTACTCAAACCTAATAACTAATTAGTGAAGTCTTAAATCCTGTTTTAAGCTATGTTTATAAATAAGACGATGAAAAAATAGATATGATAGATGAAAATATGCAGTGAGGTGTGCGTCTCAACTATGAATTTCCGGATACTCGAAACAAAAATAAATATCTAGTGGTACTGGCTCACGCGACCCCTCATTTGCGAGTGGCGGCGTAGGCAACCGTTTTGGCGGCTTTGTGGTGGGATTTACCCGTGGTGGTGGTGGCACAAGGAGCAGACTCGCATCACTCGGCCTTAAAATAACCCCGGCAGCAGATCGTCATAAAATACCTAATGGCTTAAGTCTTAAGACAACGCGTCTCCTGGATCTTCTAGATTTGCAAGTGCCCATGGGCGACAGGAATCGCTTACCACCAGATGAACTGTATGCTCGTTTGCCCATGGTAAGTTGCCTTTCAAATAAATCGAAATTTCTGAGGTAACAAACAGTCGAATTGAGCACGTCTTTTTTTAAAGTCGGTTGAAAAATGCAAATATAATATTAATATAAAAAATCTGAAGAGTTTGTTTGTACGCGCTAATTTCAGCAACCGCTGGTCCGGATAAAAAGATTTAACGATATATATAAATTAACAATAGGAGATATGGAAAGAAACTTATCCAAAAATAATGTGATAGACAGTAGAAGTTGAAAACAGAATCAAAACGAACGCGAACGAAGCAACTGGCAGAAGTTAGTTATGTTATTATGCAGTACACAGGCGTAGCTGAGAACGACCAACATAATTATCATAAAATATTTTAAATTACAGAAATGTAATTATTATAATATTCAGGCTATAAATTAACGCGTACTTGCTGCAAAATTTTCACATGTTCCGATCGTTACGACGGCGAAAAGTAACGCATTTAATTTGAATAATTATAATATTTTACTCTCAACCGTTAATCGCGGCTTTGTTTGTGTAAAAAAGTATTTTAATCTATACTAATATTATAAAGTTGAAGTTTGTTTGCACGTGCTTATGTCGGGAACCGAGTGTTCAATTTGAAAAATTCTTTCACTGTTGTGTAGTAGATACATTTATTGAGGAAGGCTATAGGCGATATTATATTAAAAAAAATTAGGGATACTAGAAGTCCAATAATGTAATCCAAGATGTAAAAATCGCTGGTAGAAGCCAGTATGAGTATATAGAAAAACTAATTTCATACTAATTCAATGAGAAACTACAAATCTTGCCTCATCCATAGAGAATTGATTCAAAACCTGCTTTCTTCGTCTCTACGGAACACATACGGTCCCGTAAAAGGTTAAAAGAGATTTCGATCAGTAAATAAACCCTTTGAGGGTATCCGTAAAAATTCGTACAGAACTTAACGATTGGTCTGATAAGCCATAAGTTAAGAACCAACAGGTCTCTTAGGAAATCTTTGATCTAATCGCGACAACCCTTTACGTTGTATCAATTTGAAGAACTTTGAAGAATCTTACAACTAATAATATGTATATCCCTTCAAACATAGCTTATCTTAAATACTACTTTGCAAAACGCTAATGAGTGAATGATTTTAACGTTTTTTTCTTTAAAAAGAGTATGAAAAGAGATTGGATACTTTATTTATCGCAATATTTATAAAGTCGCAATATTATTTTATTGTGAATGATTCCTACTGACTAGTCCTTTTGTGGAATTTAAAAACTCTAATTTGCGTTTAATTGCTGGTTTTATTTTTTATGAAGTTATCGTTTCATTTAGCTGTACAAACATGATAGAGCGTAAATAACTCTAATAAAACGTTTTAAAAACATGAATTTTTTATAGTCATGATGGATTTCTTTCCGTCCCATCATCAAAGGTGTCATAACTACGATCACCCGTTTTCGTTTTCGGGAGCAGTCCTCAAACACCTTGTATATACATAAAATCACTTCCCGTAGGGGCAGTGGCTACGGCGTTCCACTTGCTACGATCCTAACAAACTCCTTTCACTTCCTCTACTCCCATTAAAGATTTGTTATACGCTCGTCTATTAAATACTTTTCACAAGGTCTTTGCTTACGACGTCCTCGATTTGTACGGTAGGTCCGGCTAGGTTGACCATCTCTGCATTTAACTTTCTCACTAGCTTTGTCATCCTGCTTCCATTGAATATTTCTACATGTCCAATCCTGCCAAGCATCCCTTTCTCAGTCTTTGTCACTAACTTCTCTAACACGACATCTTTCTCGTATGATTTCATTTTCCCCTCTATCATTCAGACTAACAGTTTCAATAGATTTAAAAAATCCATTAATTCCAGAAGGTAGACATTACTTAAGATAATAATTATATTAGACACACACAGTTATATTAGACGAAGAATCGATTTTAAAATTAATAGAACGAGAAATTTACTAGCGAATACAGTTTATTATTAATAGGCGAGCAAAACATGAAAAATAGATTATGATACGTTTCAGAATTAGTTCATTTCACGAGAAAGATAAATGGTTACATCATGATATGGCGAAACGAGTGCCGAAGTCTCGGAAACGCTTCATTTTCGAAATGCCTTGAAATTCTTTAAAACTTAAAATATTATACGGAGATGTTCCAGCACATTTGGATGATCAGTAAAATTCATGGGAATATCAAACTATATGGATGGTGAAAGAGACCGATAAGAACGATAATAATCGTATTAAAAATATGTTAAGGAAATTTTTGAATTAACTCAATTTTCTATGTATACTCCATAATAATATTATAAAGCTGAAGAGTTTGTTAGTTGGAACGCGCTGAACTCTGGAACCGCTGGTGCGATTTGAAAACTTCTTTCAGTATTGTACATTTATCGAGAATGATACTGTTATTTGAATTTTACACTTTCGGTTACATTATTGGACTTTTAGTAGGGATAACTTTTAAAATATAATATAGCCTATAACCTTCCTCGATATATGTATTATCTAACACTGAAAGAATTTTTCAAATCGTACCAGCTGTTCCTGAGATGAGCGTGCTCAAACAAAACCTCTTCAGTTTGACAATATTAGTACGGATAAATCCATGAATATTACAGTTTTTAATTAATATTTATTCCGTTATTATTGGCAAAGTACTTTTTTTTATAACTAGTTCTTCTAAGACATGACGTGTTACACTTTGTATCTGTTTTCTAAAATTCAACTGATATGAGGGACATATAAACGTTTGCTTTACACAGGGTGTTTGTCAATCGGTTAAATTTGAAATTATAATGAATACAAATTTTAATTAGAAAATCTTTTAATTAGAAAAAAATCAAAATTCGTTATTCATTTGAACACGTCGATTTTGAAAAAGAACCTCTATCACTATTTAAGAAATAATTTTGTAAAAGAACGTTGATTTTTTTTTTTATTAAAGAGGGCAAACGAGACGGTAACTAATAACCGTCGCCCATGGACAAGGCCAGAGGACTTGGAGACGCGTTGCTGACCTTTCGGATTATTGTCAGCCTGTCTGAGCCCACTGCTGGACACAGTCAGCATTTCCATACCAACCGGTTACCTGCGAACTGCATCCAAAAGCAGCCTGCCCCGCCCAGACTAGGTCATCTCATGGAAGACCTTCTGACACTTCCGCATCCTGTACGTGGTCTCCAATGTAACGTACGATACGTAACCTTATTAAAAAGATTTGATAGCGAAAATTGCTTCATAATTTAAAGAGCCTTTTCAATAATTCCTACTCCAATTGAAGCTCAAACATTTATTGAAGTACAAAACCTGAGTCTGGCTATATATGACCTCTTGAAAATACACTCTATTGATTCTTTAAATGACTTTTTATCAATGTTGATAATGTTATCAGCGTGCTTATCTGTATTTATTTCGAATGTCTTGCGTCTCTTATATAATCGCAATATGCACATGACAGTTTTAACTTGAACTTTGTCCGAAAAACATGATTAACAAGGTCGCAATAGTTACTGGGGCCAACAAAGGTATAGGTTTTGCTATAGTGAGGGAACTATGTAGACGTGGAGTTAAAACTGTGTATTTGACTGCGAGGGATGAAGGGAGAGGTACCAGCGCTGTCAATGATTTACGAAAAGAAGGCTACAATCCAATATTCCATCAACTCGAAGTAACAGATGAAGATAGTGTCAAAAAGTTTGCTGATCATATCAGGAAAGAGCATGGCGGTATTGATATACTTATAAATAACGCCGCCGTCGCACCGGAAAAGTTTGCTGAAACCACTGTAGAAGACGCAAAACGTGTAATTGATGTTAATTTTTACAGTATTCTCACAATACAAAAGTATTTGTTTAATTTGCTGAATGATAACGCACGTGTTGTGAATGTGTCGAGCGATTTGGGACATCTATCTAGAATAAAAAACGAATATTGGATCAAAAAACTAGCAAGAGAAGATTTACTTTTGAGCGACATAGAAGACTTTATAAACTGGTTTTTGGATTCTGTGAAAAGTGACACGTTCAAAGTTGAATTTGTCTTTCCTTATGTTTTCTCGTATATAGTATCAAAGATAGCTGTTTGTGCCTATACAAGAATACAGCAGAGGGAGGCGGGGAGAGGAATTTCAATAAATTCACTGCACCCGGGCTTTGTTAAGACATCTATGACGAGACAAAGCGGTCTGCTGACGGTCGAAGAGGCGAGCGAGGCTCCGGTGTACTTAGTTTTAGACGCCGATCAATCACTGAAAGGAAAATATATTTGGTTTGATAAAACTGAAGTAGACTGGACGGATTCGACTTTGACGTTTGATTATATAGATCCAGATACGTTTAAAGAATTCGTTGTGAAAATGTCGGCTTAAATAAGGTCGAAAAAATTTGTTACAAAAATATATCGCAAGTGATTTGTCTAATGTAATCCTGTTTAGGTTATAATTATTTATTAAATGTAAACTGATGAATGAAACGTTTGGTATTTCTACTATAATTTTTATAGCTAGTTCTTATAAGAACGTATAGTATTTTTTTATCTGCCATCTATATTTGAGCCTAATATGATTACAATATAAAGATTTCACTTAGTAACTGTTGTCAGAACTTCAGCTGATATGCCGTACAAGGTGAATCATTCGATACTATCATTAATAAAAATTAAATTTTAAATAATAATGAGCTTCGGAAAAAAGAACGATAATGTGGATTATAATAACTTTACAAATTATAGTAGTCTTTTTTATATTACTTGGAACGTGTTCAAAATGATGACCAAATACTTTTTAGAACACTACTTAAAATTTGAACGTAAACAAGTTGTTGCCACTCAATTTAATCAATACCTTTACAATTGTTTACACATAAATTTAACACATACCGCTATCTGATGTAGAAAAAATAAAAATAATACTTTGTTAGAAATTCGTTACTCGTTTAAACTTACCATATATTACAACTTCTCTCAGTATGTTTTTCACTAGCGACATTATCCAATGGTCTAATTTGATTCTATATTAAAATTTCAAAATAACCAAACTTGCTTTTAGTATCATTAACGTCGGATCCAGACTCTTTTATTTTCTTGCTATTCCTCATAATTCCGAATGTGTCCATGCACGTCTTGTTGAAATATCCAACTTGTATATCTAATATATAAAATTCTCGTGCCACAATGTTCGTTCCCATACTCCACCGAAATCACTCGACCGATTTTCGTGAAATTTTATAAGCATATTCAGTAGATCTGAGAATCGGGCAACATATATTATTCATTCCCAAAATGTTAAGGGTGGTCCACCCCTAAAATTTTTTGTTTTAATTTTTGGACATTTTTTTTATTTTTTTATGATACGGCATATAAAAATACATACAACCCCAAAATTTCACTCCTCTACAGTCAACACCTAAATATTTATGTGGCAAAACGACGTTTGCGGGGAACGTTTGCTGCTAGTCATATAACTTTGAATGCTATCAAAATTGATAATGTTAATTAATCTATATTTATTTTTAATATCTCTTGTGTTCGCTATAAAACCGCGAAGCGTAAGCATGACTTCGCAGTTTCAACGCGATTTTTTCTCGTTAACTATGGCTAATAAAGTCGCAATAGTTACTGGAGCTAACGAAGGTATAGGTTACGGTATAGTGAAGGGATTATGCAAACGTGGAGTTAAAACTGTGTATTTGACCACAAAATATAAAGAGAGAGGTATCAGAGCTGTAAATGAATTACGCAATGAAGGTTACAATCCATTGTTCCATCTACTAGACGTAACAGATGAAAACAGTATTAAAAAGTTTGCCGAACATATTAGGCAAGAACATGGTGGTATTGATATACTTATAAACAACGCCGCTGTTACAGCTGCAAATTTTACTGAAACGACTGTTGACGATGCAAAACGTGTAATCGATGTAAATTTTTACAGCATTATTACAATAGAAAAGCATTTGTTTAATCTGCTGAATGATAACGCACGAGTTATAAACATGTCAAGCGATTTGGGACATCTGTTCAGGTTAAAAAACGAACACTGGATCAAGAGACTGGCAAGAGAAGATTTAGTTTTGAGTGATGTTGACGATTTCATTAACTGGTTCTTGGATGCTGTGAAGAATGATGCTTATAAGGAGGAATTTAGTATATCTTGCCTGTTTTCATATATAATATCGAAGATAGCTCTTACTGCGTATACAAGAATACAACAGAGGGAGGCTGGTAGAGGGGTTTCAATAAATTCGCTGCATCCAGGCTTTGTTAAGACATCTATGACGAGGCAAACCGGTGTACTGACGATCGAAGAAGCTAGCGAGGCTCCAATCTATTTAGCCTTAGATGCAGACCAGACGCTGAAAGGAAAATATATTTGGTACGATAAAACTGAAGTGGACTGGACTAAAGATACAAATAAACTGAATTATACAGATCAAGAGTTAGTTAAGGAATTCGTTGTGAGGATGTCAGCTTAATAAGTGCACTGTGTTCAAAAAGATTATATAAATAAAATTATTGTGACTATAATTTGTATTTATTTTATCAACCTGATAGTTTTAATCTAAATAAGACATGTTAATCAAAGTAATATTTTTTCATTTAATTAATTACATTATTTAAGTGGTATACATGGCGTTAATTTATGTAAAGTTATCTTTGTACCAAATTCCGCATAACAGAGTGTAAATATAAATAAAACAAATGTTAACATAAATAAGGAAATAAACTTTTCAACTTATGAACAAGAGTTGTCGCAGTTTGTCGTGTTTAAATAGGTCTGAGTGATTTCTATCATCAGTTTTACCTTAATACAATTGTGTCATAATAAACCCATTGGGTCATTTAGATTCAAAATTACTGTCAGACCGATAAGATGTTGTATTTTCGTTTCAATACTGATATAAGACAGTTGGTTCTTATCTACTGTCATATTTCGTTTGCTAAATCTAATGAATCAGATATTATTATCTAAGACGGTAAGATCGTCTAGATAGTGTTAAACAAAATGAAATCTTATTTTTTTGATTGCAAGTACTTGAAGTTTTCTTCCGGTACGGTTGGTCTTCTTATAGTTTAACTAGGTTCTGCCAGCGGCTTTACGTGTTAATGTTGAATTTTATACCTAGAGTTACATTATTAAATTTTTACTAAGGATTCCTATTTTTTTTGCAAATATAACTTACCTTCCTCGACAAATGTACTATCCGACACTGAAAGAATTTTTCAATTCATACCAATGGCTCATAAAATATAAATTGGAAATAATTAACGTATCTTCAATGACGGCTTCAGCCCCCCGCACGGAGAGAGATGTGTTTTGGTGAATTTCTCGCTAGATGTCAGCGCGGGCCTCTCGAAGACGTGCGTTCACACGACTTGAACAGACCATCAACTGTTTTTGATTTGCGTTTCATTGCTGGTTTTTTTTTCAGTATTTTTTATGAAATTATCATTTCAT
>JAOSYY010024723.1:0-12062 GCA_025727935.1 Hebomoia glaucippe | reverse complement strand
ACGCTTCATCATGTTTATAGAGCTAAATGAAATGATAATTTCATAAAAAATACTGAAAAAAAAAACCAGCAATGAAATTCAATTCTTCTGTACAATACTTGGAAGAGGCAAAAAACATCAAAATAATAAAATAATTATTGTACAATGATTATGAATCTCCTGATTTATTGACCGACAATATTTTTATGATCTAGTATCGTATACAAAAGATAACAGAAAACCTTATCTTTCATTCATGTCTTATCGGTCACTCGCATATCAGGCATGAAAATGTTTGTTATTATTATTTCAATCTATAATCGCCACTAAGACGTATGACGTCATTTCTCTGAGGTGTTATCTACCGTCAAGTCAGCCCATTGCTTAACTGTTACCAACTGTCATAAAAAAAATCAACCATTATGTTCAAAAGCAGTATCCTCGAAATAAAAAGTCTAGTCGTTTTACAAATAAAACTTTTAAGTGGGCTTGGACATCTGTATATGTAAAGAATGAGTGTTTATTTTTTTTAAATTAATATGTTAGATAATACGAATATTGATTATTTAGAAATCATATGATGTATTTTCGGTATTTTTCAGTTTCAAAATTGTTAATTCATTCCCACTTGAAAAATTAAGCCTATATACATACCATATCATAAAATAATATTAATTAAAATCTTCGTGTTTCTTTTTTGACATTACCCACGCAATGGGTTTTGATACGGTTTTCACAATTAAGCACATATTTTTAACACGTACTTCTGTTATTCAATTTAGTCTACTTTGAGGTAACGAACTTTGTTCCTACTGAAATGTAGATTCTATGATCAGGCGTATAGGGACTTGAAACTTTTTTATGCTACCTGCTTATAATTTTTTTCCGGGCAGATTTTTATGTATTTAATCCTTACTAAAACTTTTCATACCCAGCAAAAAGTCGAATCGGATAAAATGTCTTACTTAAAATAAAACGGATTTAGTGATTAAGTTTTTCCACATACATTAAATAATTAAGAATTAACACAACGACACCAAAAAAGCAATTAAAACCTGAAAGTCAGTACCTAAGAACAATTTAAAGATCCCTGTGTGCACAGTCTAAATTTTTTTAATGGAAAGCTAACCAATATAACTTCACCAAGTATTTTTAGGAACTTAATGTGAAATTGCAATCTTGCAAAGCCGCCTCTGGAGGCTTGAATGACATTAAAAAGTCCATTTCAAGAGCAATGCTCCATTACACTTATTTCCTTTTCATTATAGCCCCAAAAACTGGTTCCTAACTGTAAGACATAAACGTGCAAGCAAGTAATAAGCAAACTCATTTTAAAATTTCGATAACATTTAATATTTTCTACAGTATATAGAAAGCATAAGTTTTAAGAAAATTAGCTTGCTATTTTTCTAAAAACTTATGCTTTCTATGGCCTTTATGGCCAATTATAGTTACGTTTCACACCAAAAACATTGGGTTCGAATCACAAGAAGACAAGGTAGACAGTTATTAAGATAGTAATACATATACGTATTATTTTTAAGCATGCGTACATTATACATCGTATTAAAATAAAATATATGTGAAATCGGTAAAATCATTGTAAAGTTGCGATGTGACCAAGATTGATAAGGATTCATTTTATATACATAGATATTCAGATACCTATATTATTATTTGGAATCTTGGATATCAGATGATTGAGAGTATCTTTTTCTTTCCCTAATATTCTTCTCTTATCTTTTATCTTTGAAGAGATTTTAACGAATTTTGTAATCAGATAGTTCCATTCAAATCTAGCACAGTCACGTACTCAAGTACGCAGACAATCTCGCTCGGCTAAAGTTCGCAAACCGAATAACAACAATAATTAGCTATCATTATGCATAATTGTTTCAATCATGGGCCAAAGGTGCAGTTTAAGGTCTGAAATGTTCATAATTACTTTGTGGTTGACTAAGATTATTTTTATAGCTTAAGTTGTAAATTGTACTACAATATATTTCGTTGAATGGGACAAGTAGTCTGCTCTTGTCGAAGTAACATAATAAAAGTTAAAGTTACCTTAACGCTACTTAAAAATTCGTAGTACATTTCATGTACCCTGCGTGATTGCCTACATTTTTTTTACCATAGATAGAAAGACGAACTATTATTTGCTTCAACACGTGGTATGCTAAACCTGTTGCCTATAGATTTCTAAGATCTGGAAATCTAAGAGATACCTTGCCAAACTTTAACTTTAGCCATATTACATAAGTTGTTATTTAGTGACGTTCTGCTTTTTTATTATTTTTATCTAGAATACTCGAAAATTCATTGACTGAATTTGAAACGAGCATGCTTTATGAGTTTGTCCTATATATTAATATATCAAGAATATACCATTCGCCCGGGTTGTTGGATATCGCCGGATTTAAGATGCCTCTATGATATTTTATAAGAATGTTACTCATAGATTATTGGCTTTTTTAGTTTCCTACAACGGGAATATACAATTTATTTGACAGTCATCGACAGACGAGCATGATGCTTAAATGGTGAAACTAGCCACATGACATCATTGATTAATCATTGACACGTTGACAATTTATTTATGTTAATTTAAAGCTCTTGGTACAATATACTATTTGATTGCATAATTAAACATAGAAACTCATTAATATTATATAAAGTAATTTGTACATTAGGAGAAAAATATTTTCCAGAACAAAATAATCAGGGATCTTTAATGCAGGCGAAGTCGTGCACATAAGTTTCTCCGCTCATGTTAACGAATGCGCATCCTATTTGTGTGAGTTTAATTCATCAAATTCGTTATGTTTTGTAAAAATCAAGAATTTTCAGCCCTACCTGTAGTATAATATTTTCTAACGGTTGCCCGGTCTGAAGTTCCTCCGAAGGTCGTCTGGTTGGCCGGACTGCATATTCCCTTTCGCCGATTATCTGAAACAAAATCAAATGATATTTATTATCTGTGGATCTTTGTTTGCAAACTACGATGCTTAAGTTTTTAACAAAAATATGTAAAACATTTGGACGGCTATTACAAACTCCATTTAAAAATTATATGTATAATGATCGAAAGTGTTCTATAGATAATTATGCTTAATTAATGGTTTTTTAAGAAACCAAAGTTCTCAGATAAGATACTAATTGGAAATGACTCCGAAGTACGAAATTGGAATTATTTAAAAAATATCTTAATTAGATGAGCTTATAGTTAAGAAAAATAATTTATCAAATCTTGGAAGTAGAGTTTATCCTAGATTTCAATTAAAATTCTCTTGATGTTATGGTATGATAAGTCTGATGTATAAGAAATAAATTATTCTAATTGTTAAACATAAGTGCAAATATTACTGATTTCTCAATTAACAGAATTTATTTAACATCTAGTCAGTTCCAGATTACACTAAAGAAACTTGCGTTTTGTATATATGTATATAGCATTTGTAATGAACCACTAACTAACGAAATCCACAGAACATATAATATTTATTTAATACTCAATTTTTCATGTCATTTTAAATATTTCAGTAAATAATTTCTCCTTTAACTCATTAGTGACATGTTTGTTTTACATTGGCTGTGCGACATCGCAACTGGCTAAATACTAAGATTCTAACATAGTTTCGTAGCCTCCACTCTCGTCGACGTTTTAAGGTGATTTTAATCAAACATTTGCTTTATTTTTTTATAATTAATATATTCCAATGTATATTCAATACTTACATTAAAAAAAAGAAATAATTACTTGTCCATCACTGTACGTTGGTTCTTTTAAGTGATAACTCTCTAAGGCGAATATAAACTGTTTTTTGTTTATTATAATTGAAATTAAAAAAGCAGAAAGTACGTTTAATATTTTTACATCGTTATTCTCACCTCCATATTTGTGAAGGACATAGGTACAATATTGATTTATTCTTATTTCTTGATCCATTATTGAGTCAATTATATGTAATTTGAACGTATGTAAAAGTTCTTAGAAACATAACTTTATGAGCATTCCACATGTGGTTTCAATTTCAATTTCAGCCCGTGACGCCAACGAATCGAAATAGAGCTGGAGCGCATGCGCAATATCGACCAATCAGAAACTTTAAAATCGTAAACAAACATGGCCGACGAAACAAAGAGGCGCGCAATGGACTGAACGATATTGATCCAATTAAATTTGCGATTAACTTTAATTCATGGCCTTATATGATTTGACGATTGAATTATTGCAGATTTTTGCAAAGCTAATCATTACTTAAATACACCTTTTTATATACCTCGATTTTTATAAACAGTTTGTTTTAATCTCGGTATATTTATAAGATATAAATATGCATCTTATTAGTTTATCTAATAAATAGCATACATGCCATCTATTTCCTTCGTGATTCAATCAATTATGTTCAACAACAAAGGCGATAAATACAACGCTGACTTTTATTATATATATAAGAAATATAACATTATTAAAAAGTTAGATTACATTAAGATTTATTATATGTAATACTGGTAATTTATAATAATAAAAAAATATGGCTAGAAAACTGGCTTTATTAGCAGGTAAGCTTTAAATTGCCATATAAACAATGTACGAAGTTTCATTTCTATATCATAATTAAAACTAGGTTAAAGTGTATGTAAATTCAATATTTAATTATATTATTTATAAATTACAATGCAATGTAATAAAATCTTTTTAATAAAAGTTATTTTTATTACATCTATTTTTAGACTACCATAAACATCTTGGTTGGAACAATGGTGGTTCAATGTTCAACTAGAACAAAAATATTATAATAAAATACGTGAATAACGTCTGTATTAACAAGATTGTTAACAAAACATTGTGAAAAAGTCTAGACATGACAAGCTTATTATTCTGCGATCAGTTCGCATGACTATGCGAATTTTATAATTTTCCAAAACCTTGTAATTTTGACAAAAAGCTAAGTTTAAAATTTGTGTTACCACAGCACCTGTTTACATTGTATGTAAAGTCGGGTCGCGACTCCCATTGCGTATGCTTCGGTCAAATGTCACTAACAATGGCGGGAACGGCGTTTATTGGCGGCCATTTTGATTACGTTTGACGTTTATATTGAAATCATTTTGGTTGTTACTACAAATTGCTAGGTATATTAACTTCACTGATCATGAGTTCCCATGATTATTTCTACAATATAAAAAAAAACTAAACACTTCAAAAAGATAAACACTTCCTTAGCCTAGTGATGAGGTTACAATGTTATACGAAATATGATTTCGATTTCATTGCAAGAAAAAATTTAATAAAACATTTGAGGACAAATTTCCATATTTTATTTATAAGCTACAAACAACGAAATGTTATAGAAATATAGCATTAAAATATTCGTACAATATGGAAGCTATATGTGACTTTTGTTAAAAAAAGTAAAAATATAAAATTTTTCTCCATCTCAACTCTGAGATATTAAAAAAAAATAATTCTTATTTCTGAACAACATATAGCCTCATTTAATACGAAAATTAGAAGTAGATTAAAAGTAACTTAAACTTAAAATATGTTTATATTATTTGTTAATTACAAATGAAGCTAATAAAAATGACTCGTAAACTGAAACAAGTTATTTACATAAAAATATATCTCAATCATTGATGGGAAAACCACAAAATAGTTATTAATTATAAACTAAACGAGCGTGAAATACCAGTTATTTCGTAATTACCATTTTGTACTAGCAAACCCTGTACTTCGTAATTACTCTGCTTCAATGCACTGGTGTTGATCTAAACACTGATTAAAGTTAACTAAAATAACATGCGTTTAATAATATTGTCCGAGATAAAATATTTAATTATTAAG
Source organism: Hebomoia glaucippe (assembly GCA_025727935.1). Classification (NCBI taxonomy): domain Eukaryota; kingdom Metazoa; phylum Arthropoda; class Insecta; order Lepidoptera; family Pieridae; genus Hebomoia; species Hebomoia glaucippe. The sequence goes on along the minus strand of JAOSYY010024723.1, from coordinate 6,235 downwards.
CTGTCGATAATCCCGATTTTAGTATTCTAACATGCGTTTATTAGTTTCACGTGTAACTAATACATGATATAAGCACACTTGGAATACAATTTCAAACTATATACTAATAGATACGACGCATTGAAACTTTGTATGTAGTTCGGATGAAATAGTATAATGGGATATCCTGAAGTTTATCTAACGGATAATCGCTCGGTCTAGACACAGACATTTACCACTGTCAAACTCACTCAATAAATCCACCTTAGCATAAGGATAACCAGGTTCAATAACAAGGGTAAGTACCTTCAAAACAAAAATTACTAATCATCCCAGGATCTAAAGTTTTGCCTGCAAAGCTCAATAAGTGATTACATTAGGATTAACGTTGAAAGCAGTGAGGCCTTGCAGTAGCAGTGTGGGATGACACGTGACTTCATGGTAGGTAATATCAATGTCAATAATAATTTAAACTGTTTAGACTCTCGAAATAATGTATCGACATAAAAAGCATGTATTTTTATATATTTAGTTTAGGTACGAGTAAAAAAAAATTTTAGGATTAAGTAGATTCATAGTTGTCTAGATAATAAACTGGGTCGAAGATATCTTGAAGAAAATAAAGCACCCTTATAGTTGGGAACAATAATGGTGAAGTGGAATAGAAAATCTGGACATACCACAACGGTAAGTGTTGTGAGATATAAATCCATGGTAATGGTTTATCAAAATCAAATAATAATTAATTCTAACTTTGTATCTAAAATTCGATTTTTTATTACTTTCTTTAACACGAAATGACAACCGCTTTTTGGATTTAGCTTCGAATAGGTATAGCCTATGCATTTTCGCGACGAAAAATGCGTATTGGTTTTTGTCCTATGTTTTCATAAACATAATCTCAAAGAATATTTTATGGTTTCTATTGTTTTTGTTTACATATACTCTTTAGTCTTAGATATGCATTCTCAAATATGATATGAATAAAAAATTAATTCGACAAGCAAAACGGTAAAACAAAGCTAGCACACTATAAAATAGTTTTCTAGCACATGCTTAGTTTTGTAATAGCAAAGGAAATGACGAAGCAAGTTGGAACATGCAATATGGGTATAATATGGACGGCGCAAAGTATACGTGAATAAGTTATAAGTTAGTCATATTAACCTATTTCAATAAATTCTTTTAATGTTATATACAGACGAGTGATGCCCCGAGGTTTCACTTCATTTAATTTTTCGTACAGAATATTTTCGTATCACAAGACACCTTATAAATTTAAACGTTTACCAATAAAACTAACTATTAAAACGGATTTAATTTATATAGAACTATATTGTTTTACTTATAACATTCGTGATCTGCAAATGAAACTTCCCTTAAAATCGATCTAACTTTTTTAGAGATTAACCACTACTAAACAGTTGCATAAGTATTTTATATATAATTAATATTTAGTGAAAAATATTATTACTCCTATACATTTTCATAATCAATTTTTTTTATTTGTATGGATGACAGTACAGCTAATTAAAAAATGTCTGGTTAAATATGAAAATAAATTAACAAATCAAAAGTGAAGGGATTTTTAAAATTCCTATTTATTTACAATACGACGAAGAGTAAAAGAATGTGGTATGTATTAAATGATTTATGTGATAAGTACTATATTTGGTATATTTGCTTTGGATCTATTATTAATGCCGTATACATATACTTTATATTTAGTCAGCCAAATTAATATTAGAAACGGACCCTTCAATTTTATTTGTTTGTGAATATATATATAGGATATACTGTTTGCAAATAAATTTCACCCCATGATATTACATTGTTTATTTGACTATAAGTTACAAGACGTGGTTTAAGATTTGTAAAAAATACATAACTAATATATACTATATATTATTGTTACTGCTATACTGTGCACTTGTTTAAAATACTCGAAATAAAAATAAATAAGGTCGTTTTATAAGATATTTTCTTAAAATTTTGGGGTTAGGAAGACATAGTAAAACAAACACAATTGAGTTTCTCTGTTCGAAAAAGAAACGACATTTAAGGTTATTATTAACAACGTCTGTTCCTAATCACAGTTTAGAATACTTTAACAATGGAATTTATATTATAAATTATTAACAATCACAAGATGCTTCTAGGTTTTCATTGTTTTATCTCACAAACGTCATCTGTCAATTTACTATGCGTTCAATGACGTTTGATGCGCGGCAAAGTTCAAATTAAAGAAAATTATATTATTTTCTTTACACACACACATATACTATACTATATATATATATATATATACATAGATTTCAAGAAGCTACTTTAATAAATAAGGAACGCACAAAAAATCATCTTGGATGTAATCGCGGGAAACAGCTATAATTATCACCAACATCTGATCATTATACACATGATTGATATATGTACACATAACATCGCTGCTAAAACCGCAGGTCACCCCTAGTAAAGCATTTAATTTTATAACAAAAAATCTATACTAATCAACAAAGCTACAACTCAACAGAAGTCATTAGCTAAATACATCCGACATTGAGTAAATACACAGGAACACTTAGAAGTTTAAATAATTGTATCGCCTATGCTACTAGTTATTACAAATGTCAAAATTAACTCTTATGTTTTTACGCTTAAATTAAACTAATTAGGATGAATCTTTAAAAAGGATATAGGCTACTATCGTGACTATAAAAAAACTTGAAAGGAGTAAAATAGATGAAGAAGCTTGTATGGCAATAATCTTTTGAAGTCGTGTGACACGACACCGCTGAACAAATTTGGATGAATATAATTGTTATATGGAAAGAAATACAAAACGAAGTTGCGCTTGTAACATAAATGAACACATGTGTGGTTGAACAAACTCAATATTGCCATTTAATTGTTAATGCGTTTATATTTTCAATATAATTTGCATCTAGCAACATTCCACAAATATGTTTAATAAACTTGAAATTCCTAGTTTTACAGGGAATTTTTTTAACACGCACAACTTCACTTACAACTAATAAACAATGTAACAAAAACTTAGTACCTAATCAATGTTTATTACCGGATCTGTAAACGAGGATGAGAAATATTTAATGATAGAACCTCCACCACATGACATAAATACCTATTTATTATACCTCTGTATTTTTAACTAACTCTGTATTTGTAACTCGAAACGCGCATTACTTCAAGACCTCTCCGGACGGAAACCAAATATGACCTTCAGAAGTTCTCTCCACCGACTTAATACTAGAAGCCCTATCAGACAAACTTCTAAGTAATCCCCGATACAAATAATACAGCTCAGAACCATCTCAAACATAGTTACTTTCAAAGAAAAAAATCCGCATGGAAATGTACCCATAGGTTTAAGACCTTTGATGACACAATCAAACACGTCAAACTATGAGCTTCAATTTTTTTAAATGTTTAGCAATACTATATTCATAGATAGAATGATGAATGTTTTGACTTCAGTCTCATCATTTCCGAATCCACCGAATAAAAATTAATAAGATCGTTAACACCACCTCATTCAATAACTAATAATGTAGTGTGGCTAAGGCTTTAAGGCCGGCAACGCATCTCCTCGACCCTCAGGTCTTGAGCTTGACTATGGGGGACGGCAATCGCTTACCATCGGATGAACCGTATGTCCATTAATTCCCAATGCTATAAAAAAGTATTTCGGAGCCAATTAATAATACAGGACCTTTAACGTCTTCTTAAGTTGTTTTAAGAATGCCTTTATAGAATTTTTCTTCAAAGTATGCAAATGTTAATTGAAAATTACGTATTCAACTTTATTTATTATCACTTTGTATTACCATACTCTATCAAATAATGAGTATTTAATTTAAAACTTTATCATAAAGTCATTAACATCAGAAACTATTTAGAAAAGTTTTCAAACAATTCACGAGCTCCGTGAACTGAATGGAATTTCGAAATTCCTTCCACAACACAAACGAAAATTAAAGATTATAATATAAACATGTTAAAATATTTCAGCAAAAAAGAAAATTATATATTTCTTATTTCGTAATGTTTAATGTTCCAAGAAATAGCCGACACTTAACAAATTGCGATTTCAATTAGAATAATTAGAATTAATATGAACTTTTTTTGTTCATGAAAATGTATATCTAGCAAAAATATTATAATGGACTTAATTTACCTTGACCAATATAGAATCAAATTTATAGAATAGGAGGTCAATTTTAATGTTGTTTTTATATATTAAAATAATTTCAGTTTCACAGTAAATGAAAAATAATTTCTACTGCCTTTACCCGCGGCTTCGCGTTCAAGTTAATTTTTTCAAACTTTTGTTTTGGTCGACCATACCATTAATCGATAAATTCATTCATATTTAGTGCATTTCTAAATATTTAGTTTAACTGATTTATTATATGTCTATATGTACAACAATTTCTCGAAAATGCTTCTGCGTAGCTGAAAGACATGTCAGAATAAATAACAAACAATTTGTGTTTTGATAACTTGTACTTTTTTCATATTTAAATTAGGTAAATATTTCTATTCAGTCATAAACTTATAAATAATTCTTTTGTCAACAGCTATTTCATAACGTCATCTTAACCTTTTGTCCTCAACTCTAATTGTGTAACACGCATTACCTACTTGTTTATTTTTTGTATAAAAACCTTGTTTAACGTGTTTTTGGAAAGTATTTTATGTGATAGTATGTTTAATTTATTCCAATTGTCATTCGAATGGTTAATTAGAAAAAAAGTTACTTCCTCTCACTGAAGTGTTAATAAGTAAGTACTATACAAGTTTATCGGGGACAACTAATTCAGTTTGGGGTATCAAAAATTCAATAGTCAGTCGGAAAACTCACAACTCTAAATAATGCATGGTTTCAAATGTACAACATATTTCCATATATCTATATAACTTTCTATTCTTCATGAAATACTTATTTTATTATAATTTACGTATAACATTATTTTTTTACATAATTACGATGATAATAATAAAAAAATATAGGTATAATCTTGTGTTGTTTTCTCATAATAAGCGTCCTGCAGCTTTCTTCGCATTAATTTTATGTAACTTTAAACATACCTTATAACATTAGCTAACTAGCACTGAAAACCCCTTCGTTTCTGTTTTCAATATTCTATTTTACATATTTATTTACCGTTATTTAATCCTAGACCAAATTTATATGCATATATGTCTTAAGTGATCAGTGTTCATTCATTCAGGTGATACCTAACTATTGAAACATATTTTATGACGATTCTTCGAGACTCCAAGGCTAAATAATATTCATTCAAAACTTCACACAAATAAATAAAACTTATATTTAGGAATGGAATAATAATAACCGGACAAGGTCCCATAAAAATAAAGTAACCAGAAAATTGTAAAGCGTAACGAAGCAAATTTGAAAACTATGCAAATATACGAGCACTGCATTGCCACTCAGTAAACTTAATTATAATAACAGTAGCCATTGTCAGCGGATACACCCACGGGGATTTCAAAATCTTAGACTAAAATAAGTGAGTAGTATTATAAAAACACGTTTTACATCCTGGCTGCATCATAAGATCAGCTACAGCATACTTGTGAATTTTATTGTCATCCGCATTACATATACATACAAAGTTTCATGCCAATACGATAAGTAATTAGACGCTGATTAAAATCGAATTCTATTATTTGAATTACGTCGTTTGCATGTTAGTAACAAATAAAGGGAATAATGTATTTAATGTAACACGTCAGATTTTCCTATTACGTGTTGTCGTCGCAACAGTCCCTTGCATTTCACTCAGTACACATATCGTCTCAGTACTCACAATCCTTACGTTCCTCTCATTCTCTGAGCTTTTTACATACTTTTTTCTTACTTCCACTACTCCATATATCTTTCTCTTAGTCAGACTTGCATCCAATATGACTATGGTGATATGATGTTGGCAGAATAAAGATGACAGCATTTTATAAGGATATAGAGAACCCACTATTTGCAAATAAACTTCTGTCTATGATAATATATTGTTTATTTCACTGTAAGTTACAAGACGTGGTATAAAGATTACATAACTGGTACATGGTATAATGTTCACTGGTATACAAAATATTTTATAATGATACTAGCTGACCCAGCAAACGTCGTTTTGCCACCTAAATATTTTGCGATTAAAAATTAGGGGTTGATCGTAGAAGGGTGAAAATTGAGGATTGTATGTATTTTTGTATGTTG
>JAOSYY010024721.1:0-12070 GCA_025727935.1 Hebomoia glaucippe | reverse complement strand
GACAACATCTATTTTTCATCCCCCTAAGTGATAAGGGTTGTTCACCCTTAAATTTTATTTTTTAATTTTTGGACGAATTTTTTTTTTCATTTTTTTAAGATACAGCATATAAAAATACAAACATCCCCCAATTTTCACCCCTCTACAGTCAACCCCTATTATTATGTGGCAAAACGACGTTTGCGGGGTCAGCTAGTATACTTATATAATACGCATTAGAGACAATCACTGTTATTTCTATACCACAGACAAACGTTTATTTATTTTTGTGAATATAAAGAATGGTTGTCTTATAATATTATAGACTTAACATTTCAAATGAAATTGTTAGCTATTTTATAACATTTGTTTAATGAAGGCACAGTTTTAAAGAACCATAAATAATGAATTCATGACTTTGCTTATAAATTTCTGCCCTTGTGTGAAAATTTTATGAGATTTTTTAAAGAAGTTCGTTTCTACAGGTCAAATTATGACTGGAGTTGAATGTAAAGTTGAGAATAAAAGATAAGAAATTTATTATTTGAGTAATATTAAATAGATTCATTGCTTACCCGAAACACAACAGACAGTACCCCATTAAACTTATCTTTTCCTTTTTTCTCTTCTACTGTGAGGAATTTTAGTAGCTTGTTTATATTCTCTTCATTATTGAAAAATTCAAAAATGTGACGTTCACCCTCTTCCATATCTTCGGGAGCAGTGTCCCACGCGAAGTTTTGTTCGCTGATTGGAGCAGCAACCTAAATAGCCACAAAATAAGTCAAATTTATAGAATTTGGGTCAAAAGCTTTTAAGAATATGTTATAAACCAATGTATTTACTTCGATCTTTTTCGGCCACGCATAAAATCCATATGTAAAGTTCCTTAGCCACGGTTTATCCCATTCTTCATCAGTTTTCAATTCTCTATCTTTTGACCAAACTGCCCATTCCAGATCCTTTCTGTACCCTAAAAGGTTAATATTATATTTATATAAAGGAAATATATGTACAATCCCCGGCAATAAATATTGCACGTTGAGCTTCTAAAAGAGACAATCGGCTTTCTAGTCTTATTTTTATTCCTCGAAACACTAACAGTACGGTATATGTTAGTAAATAGAACACACCAATTGTTTCTGTAAGTTCTGTCTTTAGACTGTAGAAACATAAAAATATTATATCTGTTGTCTATAACACAAATATGATATTTTTATTTTTCACAATTTAGAGATTTTAAAACTCTAGATATATACTTTGAACTGGAAGTGACTGTACTCTATCGCGATGATATCTGACAAACATCACATTACACGCGACAGAATAACTAATAAATTATAAATAAGAGAAGTAGCAGAACGTCATTATTAATAACAATAGTTGTGATATGGCTAAGGTCATAAGGTTGGAAACGTTTTTCTACATCTACTGAACTTGGCGTTCACGGGAGACAGGAATTGTTAACCGCCAGGTGGACTATATGCTGCTTTTCTTTCATGTAGTATGTAAAATAAGTTCTACCAGTAAACCATGAGCTGATTGTCTCTTTCGAAAGGTCGCTGAGTAATAATTATTGCTGCTCACTTTTTTGTAGACACAACCTTAATAATCCGTTTAGGAACCCAAAAAAATATTTTTTATATAAAATACCTGGTATCCTTGTCTCTGGTTTGGCAACACCAGCTACTTCATACGGGTCAACCTCTATTTTCTTCAGTTTCCTCTTACGTTGCTTAAGGGTGAAGAGCATTAATTTTTGGGCCAGTCTCCTCACAACAATATTATCATGAATGAGAGACTTTACAAAGAGTTTCACAGCCCTCGGTGGATACTGAGTTTGGAGGGAGGGACAGAACGTCAACATTTGCACTACAAGTTCTAGGCGACGCCATTGTCTAAAATCGAAGAAAGGCTTTCAATATAAGGAACCGCTTTCGAATACCCGTCTTATACTTTAAAATTTGATTTTAAACATTCGTTATTTTTATATTTTAGTACAAGTGGGCTGTTATAAAAAGTTCAAATGACGATATTTCTGATAGCAATGAGTTTTAGATGTGGCTGGTTCAACATTGGCCAAACAATAAATTGAAAATGTATATTTTTTTTTAATATTATTCACGTATCTATTAATTTATTGATATTAATAGTATTGAACATTAAAGAATAAAAGATATTCAATAAGGAAATCCTAATAGATAAACAAATACAGGATTAATATCATTACCGAAAGGAGACAGTTTAAAAACCTACATATTAGGAGACTCTGCAATATCGACCAATTCGTTAATCAACTCTATATACAGCTTCTCAATTTTATCGGAATATGCCTTTTCCTGTTGTTTGGCTTCGGCTAATTGCTGTACATAGTTTGGCTCATTTAATTGTTCCTCTGTTAGCAAGTATTTAGCGGTATCCACAGCCTCATCGGACATTGTAAATCGAGTGCTTATAGAGGGAAAGTGGCGATGTAAAACATCACTGAGCGCTTGTTCTATTCTGTAATGAAGTTATATAAATTATATTAAAATAATAAATAACTATAACCTACTCTGTATAATTTATAGACGGCAATACCTTACCATAGAGATCAAAACTTCCCATAAAGTGGGATCGTAATCAAATAGCCGTCTATTGTACTTAGAACAATCTTTTATTTATACTCTTTATACTTAATATTATATAGCTGAAGAGTTTGTTTGTTTCTTTATTTGAACGCGCTAATCTTTGGAACGGCTGGTCCGATTTGAAAATTTCTTTCAGTGTAATTTATCGAGGAAGGCTATAGACTTTATTATATTTTCAAAAAAATTAAGGATCTAAAGTCCAATAATGTAACCCAAGGTGCAAAAATCGAAATGAACGCAAGCGAAGCCGCTCGCAAAAGCTAGTATAGTATAACAGGAACATATTTCTTTACATAATCCATACTAATTCAAAATTTTAATTGGTAATACACTAATAATATATTTTGAAAGAAAATTAAGATGTTTTCGTATCAAATGTTATTGAAAGCAGCGCAATGTTCCCACGAAGGCGGACTAACTAAATATAAAAAATGGCTACTAAATTTCAGTTTTTTATATTCATTAAGAAGTAACTAAAAGTTATTTTTTTAACTAATTTAAAAAGCATCTGTTGCAAAGAAAATATTCAAGTTGAACGGCGATGGCTTGGAATGTCAAGCAGAATGAGTTCCTCCAATAACTTTCAAAAGTTTGTAAATCATACCTGTGTATACTAGGTTTTTCGCTAACTGGGGCATTTAGGATTGCCGGCCACAAAATTCGAATGACTTCCCAGTCCTGCCTAGCAACCAGTGGGTACATCTTGTGCGCTATGAGGATGCAAAGCGCTCCTTTATGCTTCGCATGCCCCTCATCACCATCACCAATAGAGCCTAGCAGATCCACTAGTTTAGGAATAACCACGCGATACGAATAGGGATAGTTACTAACCATCCAGTATAAACGTACTTGGGCCAATACACGGATCTAGAAGATTTTACATTATTAAAAAAACGAAAATAATTTTAGTAGATAATGATCTAATTAGAAGCGGATTAAATGCGATTTATGAGTGAATCGCTATTATATAGGAACTAGTGGTGTTGTTCTTGCGTTGCACCCGCGGTGATTACCTATTAGCCTGTTTAAGGCTCGTCAAAATCGATCCTATCATTTCTGAGATTAGCCTGAACAGACACACAAAAATCGTATAAGATGCATTTCAATTACAAGTATCGTAAATATTTTCATCCGTATTGAGGGACAAAACTGTTACATATTTATGTAAAAGTATGTACTTCGTTTCTAAGTTTTTAATGAATCCCAATTCAAAAAGTTTTTAATGTAAAATAAAATTCTAACGCATAACATTTCTTAAAAGGGAACTATTAACTTACAAAATTAGGATGTTTGAAAAAATATAGTACAACAAAAAATTAATACACACTTACAGAGCTATAGGTGTTAATAGATAATTCATAAATTGCGTTAAACACATCAAGAGTGGACGGGGTGATGCCAGTATCCCAGCTTAAGTCAAGTCTGGCTTCTTCCTGGATTCTGGCAGCTTCAGCTACTATCATTCGCAAACGAGCTCCGCCCACTTTATTATTTCGATTCGCAACGCCCCCTCGGCCGTCTAAAGCGAGTTTTAATGCATTAAATGAGCGAAGTCTTGCTTCAAGGCCCAGTCCAATGTGATTGTACGTTTGTATTGTTGCAATGCGTTCCCAAACCTGAAAACCATTGTTAATATCTGTAAGATTTGAGGGTTGCCATTGATTCATAACTTGACTTGGTGTCAATGGAGCCAACTCATGAGTACACTGTTTTAAATAAAAATCAAATCTTGAGTCTGAGAATCGGTCTACAAATGGGGGAGAACTTCCTTTTTTGCCATCAGTTAAAATATTATAAGGAAAATACTGGAAATAACTAGGATAATAGTTTTTTATTTAGAATATTATCTTCGAAACTGTTTCAACTATTTGGAATAAATTTCGCATTTTAATAATATTTATGTCAAAACATTTATTCATAAAGTTGTTTTTTTAGCACCATTTTTTATTTTCTTGTAACACTTGACTGGAAATATTATAATTATTTTACTATGAGATGTGTACAAGTAATACGTCGTCCAAATATTAACACGATAAACCACATTTTATTATTTTTTATGTTAACTGAAAAGTATTTATTTGGACGTCGATCACATTACTGATGGTAAATTTTTATTAAGCTTTCTCACATTTATTTCCGATCGATTTTTTTTATCTGCCATTGATAGATGAGCTAAAGTTCATACGATTGTAGAAAATGTTTTTATTTATACTTTCAGTATTCGGAAATTCATAGATAAAACTCGAATCACATTGCAACACGTTTTCATCTATGAATGATATCTAAACTGTGATTACACTAACCTGTAATAACTTTTCTAAGCCACGCGTATCGTCAGTTTTATCTGCCAGCATACGTGCTTGCACTTGCAATAGAAGCCTAGTCAGAGCCACCCTCATATTAACTCCATCTAGGTCTATCGTATGCTTAACGCCATTCGTAATTTGCACATTTTTGGCGGGCACTTGGGAATCCAAACTAAAATTTACAAATATATTTCAATAATTTTATTTAAATTGTTTATTGTCATGAAATTTGTTAGAAGTTGAAAAAAATCACAAGTAATCTATTAATAAAATCTATAATTACGGCTACAATACCGAAAAGATCGGAATATAATTATATGATACTTACAGGTGCACCAGTTCTTCTTTAGGGGATGGAAGAAAAGTGTTACAAACAAAGACGCTACTGATAACTTGGAAGCTACGTAATCTGCGTTCTCGACACATGGAGCGCTCATTGCTAAGCCACTGTTTGAGCCGGTTTACTTCCGGCTTCATATATCTGTCCACTAACATTTGCGCACAGGCCGCCTCCTCTGCACTTGGTATATGCCATTTTAAGTTGGCATCCTTCAATGAACATCCATAACCCCATTCCCTAACTGGCAACCATTTTTCCGGAGCACTGCCATAATCCTTCGTAGAACTCTTCCAGTCCTTTAATTCAATAGACCCCAATGAACTAAAGATATTGCCTAAAGCGTCACATGCCCGCGACAGAGCTTGAGAAGAATGTAATTTCAGTGCCCTATCGAAAACCGGTAGAATTTGATCTATGTACTTCAATAACACCGTACCATCGGTAGAGAGAACTTGCATGAACAGAACGAGCCTATAAAGGAGATCGCGAGGCGGATTCTCTTCGTGTAACGTTTCCTCTGTAGAGAGAAGCTCTTTTAATTCGTCACATAGCAGCGGTAGGAAGGCCGCAAGCGTCGCTTCGGGATTAATTCGAGCGAACACTTTTAATAGGACTCCAACTATGCTACCAGAGACATTAGTTTCATATGTCGTCTGAGTTGCAAACGCTTTGAACTTTCGAAGGGCTTCTTTAAATATTTTAGGCGAGCACTGAATCAAAACCGACGTGATTGCGGACGACATTGCGGTTTCCATAACTGCGTCCATTTTACTCTTCATCCCATCTGAATCCTTGGTGTCCAACCGCGCGTGTTCTTGTACACTCGACTCGATAATTGTGAATATTTTGTCCAATAGCATTAAAACAAAATCCTCGAACTGCGCGGTTAATTCGCAAGTAAGGAGTTCCTCCTCTGACAAATCGGGCCAGTGTTCGTGCGCTGAGCTACAGTCTATATAGGTGACCATGCTGCTGAACATGAGAATTAAATGTAGGGATACTAAGGTTTTTTTATTGTCATTGGGGTCGAGGCCAGGCAATACGGCCATTAAAAGAGGAACGACATGAGTTTTTCCTTCAGGGTAATCGGAGTCGGCGCCGCGGAGCATAGGCCTTGCGACTGCCGCTACGGCCGACATAGCCGCAGTAACTCTGTGAGGTTCCGTAAGCGATGTTAAAGATGTTCTTAGTCTCTCAAGAAGAGGAGGAATTACAACAGCTGGTTTGAGTGTCGCGAGGTTCTGTAGGGCAATGGAAATATCAAGAGAACCACTACGACTATAAACAGCTTGAAAAGTCGGCTCCAAGACAATCCGAACAAATTCTGTAATATCTTCATCTCGTAATTTATAACCTTCGGGAGTTTTGTTTACCCATGACTCACCACATCTCTTTTCGCGCTCGCGTCTGACTCTACAAATATAAAAATATAATAAAACATATTCTACAAATATAAAAATATAATAAAACATATATTACAAATAAAATATATATTTATATCTAATAGAGTCATATTATTCATACACAGTTTAATGTTCATAAATAAAATTAATGAACTAGAACCACATAGAAAATTTCTAATTCCATAATCTATATAAAAATTAATGTATTTTTCCTTGGTCATCGCATCAAGCGTCAACGGATGAATCGACTTCGCTATTTCGTTTTTTACTGTGTATATTATTATTAGAAGATTTTAATGAAATAAAAATTTCTAAAATTGGGCGGACATTAGAAATATTGAAGAAAAATTAACGACAATTTTTGTTTTTCATTACTGACAGTAGTTAGTCATGACGTTTATTTATAATATGTATTCTAATTCAATTTTCAAAATGAAGACTGTCCTGTCTCGTGTTCGTGTGCCGAATTATCAAAAATATTATCTGCTATATAATAAGTAGGCAATATTAGTACTTGTTATGCAAGAATTTATTTTTAGTTGTAATGTATATACCTGTTAAGAAATTCTCTGGCAAGTTTCTTGAGCAGGTCTCTAAGTTTAAAGGACCAATGACCAGAGTTGGCGCTGTGTAAGTAACTTTCGACTCCTGCCAGGAAAGACTGTAAGTGCTTTAGGACCACACCGTCCGGATTAATAGTCCACACGATCCATGAGGCGACATGCTTCATATCTAGAATATACATTAGTGCTATAAACAAATGTTAAATATACACTTGTACAATATAAGCCACAACGCCATGTAACCTGAAGCTTGATTTACGAACCATTTTCAAAAAAGACAGAAAATATCGAATCTTTACAATTATACACGGCAAATAAAGAAACTTAAAGACAAGTCGTTGTTAAAAATATTTAGTTTACATAAATAAACAATCATGGCTAATAATAATTTTCAGGTCATTTTAGAATACATTACCTTAGAAGTAAATTATTACGGTACTATGGAACTTATTTCATTTATAATGAGTAAGAATAATCGATAAAACAAAAATAACCTTTATTTTGTTTAATTGGTATTAAAAAGGTCAGTACCTAAGGAACGATGTAGCATATGCTGCATGTCTTTATAGCCCACAGGCAAGTTCAGAGCATGAAGAAACCTCATGAACATCTTTGATACATATGGTGTCCAATCTATGGCACCGGGATTATTTGTTGCTAAATTCGAAAACAAGACTAGAAGATCCTAAAAAAAAGTTTAGTTACAACAATATTGATATTTGGAAAACTTTCTGAAATAAAAGAAGTATAGAAATTAAACTGTGATATGATAGTTAGAAATATATATATGGATTATTGAATCGATACGACACAAACAAAATTCATTAAAATTACATTTCATAAATTAACTTGGTAAAAATTTTAACCATATAATTAACATTTATATTGGTGGATAAGTTAGAGATGTTTCAGAAACTAGGACTACTCTCTTACCGAACCTCCGGAGGGTGAGTTACAAGTATCCCATAATGTCATAAGCTCATTGAACCACAGTTCATGACCCTGTGCTGCATATTCTCGTCGTAGTTCTATAGGAAGGAAAGTCAAGGGTATGAGGAGTTGCGCATCCCATGTCCAAGGCGTGACATGCGGCAATATCTCGTCCAGAATTTCTTTCGTTGCAGATACCTCAAAGTATCTAAAATGTTTAAAGTTAAATGAGTTCACTTCGTCGTAATACAAAGGTCTCAAATAAGTATGGAATTTTTTTTGTACAGGAATCAAAAGCTCTTTAATTTTTCTTAAGTTTTGTAGTTGAGTCTATACATTGTTTTTTAAAGGGTCGATTCGTTTACTAATTATATTAATTAGATATATTCTGACATCTAATGACATGAAATAGGACTTGGAAATAACTTGTAACTAATTGATATGTACCTCTGGTTTATTGTATTAGGACCGAAATACAGATTCCAAGCGATAAAAGTGAAGATGACCTTTTTTTCAGTTCGATTTAGTGCCGAAAAGTTGAAATATTTATTATTAACGGTGAAGTTTAAATATTTGCAGGAGTTAATACTTACGGTCTTGCACTCTTCACCACGGATAAATAAGATCCCTCCAAAGATCTAAGGAAAAAGAAAAGTAGGAGTATAGATAATTTCTATATGTCATAAAAAAAAACAAATTTTGAACCCTTGCCCCATGCAACATGCAACCTTATCAGCTAGATGATTTTGTGTTTATGAAATAAACAAAAGCAACTCCCAAGAATACTGACTACAACTACAAAATAAACAAAAATCTCTTTGAACCGAAATCCGACATTCATAATAAATTTGTGATAAATTTATTTAAAGTTTCTGTTTCGAATTTAATAATCAAAATAAAGATCGAATATTTTAATTTATATGATCAATAAAGTAATTGAAATTGTCATAGACACTATGTTTAAAAAAATAAAATGAATCGAATGACAACATAAACCCACAGCCACTATATAAAAACACCAATAAATGTTTTCTTTAAGCGTTAATTACGTGGGTAATTCGATCGCAGGTGTTGGTGTAAGCCCGGACAAGGCAAGCGTGCCATCGAGACCGTATCCCGAAATCAACTCTCGTACCAAATTGAGTAATGAAACGCCTTGGGTGCCAAATCGCTTAGGCCTGAACAGAATATTACTTTTTTGTGACACTCATTGATACACGAGCATAAGGCTCACTTGATGATAGGTGAAACCTCAGCCACTTGACATCATTAATTTGTTCAATGACGCACTGTGAACTATTTTTAAAGTATTCGTAAAGTCATCAATGAACTGTGAATAGAGATCCAGACGAAACTTAAAATACATACCCCCCTAATTTAAATGCATGTAAATTACTAGAATGTACGAATATCACTTTTATAAATTAAAATACATATCACAAATAAACATAACGTGCCAATAATTATCGCTGAAGCGGGAATCGAACCTGCAACCCTTTGGTTTAGCGCAAGCTATATTCTATTGTATACAATGTACTTACGTTAATAACAAAACATCATGTCCATAAGACTAAAAAGTGATAAGTTTTCACTGAGAAACAGTAACACATTATCATTTAAAAGCTTATAATTCAGTACTGGCCAAATATCCTTTAATCTTTCTAAATGATTACATTAGTAGTGTAATGAACCTAACTAAATTGTTATATGGATACTTACGTGAGATAATGAAACATTCCAGTGTTTGTAGAATTCTTAGCAAATAATCTCTTTCCCAAATCAAAGAGAGGGCGCCATGGTAAGGTTAACTCATCAGGTGAAATTAAATATTTCTTTCTATTAAAAAAAATCTCATTATTAATGGTATATGTAGCAATCTCTATATTTAAAATAATTAATTATTTACAATAAGCTGATATTACATAAGTAATAAATGTAGCTTTTTTCAAGACTTCATTTCATTTTTAATGTAATTATTTTGTTAGTCCATAGTAGGTTGAATAAATAATGGTATTTTGTCAAATGAAAAGATCCTAGATATCAGTTGATGTACCTAGTAAAAGAAGGAATTAATACATAACATCAGGCCCTGCAGTTTGATCCACTTTTAATATATCTGTAGCCTAAATTATTTTTTATTAAAGAAACTACAGTTTAACCAGAAGAAACCAACATAATTGTGTTCCAGTTCTATGTACTTATATACTTTAGATGTCAGTAACAACAATTGAGGGAAAAGTTAATTATTATTTATAATTATTGAAATAGTCAAAATAAAAAATAAAACAGGCCTCAAGGTTGGCAATGTGTCTTCTAGATCTACTGCTCTTGGAGGTGTCCATGGCCGTTAGAAATTGCTTAATATAAGTGAACTGTATGCTCATTTGCCTTCTTATTGAATACAAAAAAATTCTTAATGTACTATATGAGAATACATATATGGTATTACTTACTTTGTCAGCATAACAAATAGGGTACTAAATTTCTGAACTTTGGATGGTTCCAAATCAGGCATTAATAAAAGTTCATACAGTAACTTGATGAAAGCTATATGGTCTTCCTTGCTAAACTTCATTCCATATATCTTGATATACCTGAAAAAAAAAAATCAGTTTTAAACAACTTACTTAATCTTTAGCTTTGCATATTTAGTAGTTGATGTAATGCAATCATTCATACAGTAATAAAAGTTATAGGCTTGCAATACAAAACATGTTATTCACAAAGGTTGTATTATATTTGATGAGTGGTTTGAGTACAGAGGATAAGATAATGTTTTTTATATTCATAATAGAGAGAATGCGGATCACCATTAAAGGGATTAATTAATGGAGATAATACAAAATAATCTTGGCTTTGGGTTACAAATTCACTTACCACAAAATCTCTTGAGGAATTATAATATATTTAAAGGAGATTATAAATATTGGAATTACAATATTGTACATGCTACTTTGCTGCATGCACTTTTATTTGTCTATCAAAAATTATACCAATTATTCATCAGTCTGTTAAAAACATTATTTTGTCATGCCCTACTTTATAGCATCAATATGCAACTGCTTAATAATATTTTTTTAAATCCTGGACTGTAGAAATGATGTATACATTATAGATATTTGGGTCAGTTCTAGTATATTTTTTAGAATAAAAACTATCTTATGTCTTAACCCAAGTAGTTCAAGAGTTAAAGTGAGAAAAGGCAATAGTTTAAAAGAGTTAGATATATTTTTGCATATAAAAATAACATAACCCATGCTAAACATTCATTACTCTCATGTAAAAAGAAAACCAATGAACAACCTTGATTTATTTTAAGACTAATAATATAGACATTTGGCAAACATCTTCCATATAACATAAGAAGTATGGAAATATTATATTGTTTTATTTTACAAAAGCAATACACTAAGAGACTATTTGCTATTGTTCTTAAAATTGTTTTTATTAATCGGTGCTAATTTGTGGATAGATAGATAAAGGTTATATAGAGTTTTGTAATTATTGTAGTGCATTTATGAATATATTGTAGTTACTTGCATTCTAGAATTACAAGGAATATTCAAAATTTTATTACTATTTACACATTTAAAACATGTAAAATCTTAGGAAATAGGCATCCAAAGTTACTATATAGCAAGTTCTGGGTTAGGGCCAGCTATTTATGAGTTAGGATAGCTTGCCAAAGGTTAACCATATTGCCAGGTGCAATTTATCTTTAACTTCATATCAGACAGCTCTCTATATTCTTAATGCAAGACCAAGTCCAAAATTGTTTAACAAAGCAAAAATTCTTTTGATGCAAACATAAATAATTCATTTTAATTTTTTCTGCATACAATGACATAAACTCCAATATGTTAGGTTATATCTAATATATAAAATTCTCGTGTCACGGTGTTCGAACTTGAACTCCTCC
>JAOSYY010024720.1:0-12075 GCA_025727935.1 Hebomoia glaucippe | reverse complement strand
TACAAATATAAAAAAATTTAATGGACGCTAGTTATTCATAAATTTTCTGCTCAATTTCTTTTGTTTTATTACTTTACTCAACATCTTTTAAAAAATATGCGAACCTTATTTAATGTAATTTGTATAAGAGGTAATCTTTTTAATTTTTAACAATACAATAACATATTGTATACATATAGCATACATTTTTGTATACTTCGAAGGTGTATCCGCTGATTTAATGAGCATAGCTGAAATTATAAAAGTTTAACTTCAAGTATTAAACAAGGTGTGTAATATAAAATATTAAAATTTTGTTCCTATCGTATTAGTAATAAGAAGCATATCAATAGGTATATTAAAATGAAAGGTGAACTGATAAACCAAGATAATTTATGCAAAGTAATTACTTGACTAAATTGCACGAGAACATTTTCAAAGTTAATTATCAATCAAGAATTTAAAGAAGAACGGGAAACAGGTATAAAAGTCGAAAGTAAATAAATACCGTATCGGGGCTTACACGACAAAAAATATATTTAGGTCCAGCTGTTTTTGTTATCATATTTCATTGCTGGTTCTTTTTTTAGTAAAGAAATGTAATTTTTATGAAACTATTGTTTCAATTAGCTATAACTTGATGGAGCGAAGTAATGCTAATAAAACGTTTTAAAATATGATTTTTTTTAGTCAGGATCGATTTTTTCCGTACCATCATCAAAGGTGTCATCTGTATAAGAAATATATATTTCTCTCTGATATTTGTTTTCTATAAAATGAAGCTTATATGTTATTATCGTATAGGTATTTATGAACTATGCTACTCTTGACTTGTTTGTAAAGACAGGTCGAATATTCGTAAATTGTTCTTTGTGTTTCGTGTGAAAAATCAGATACACAAAAAAAAAAAATAACGAATGATTTTGTGTTATGTTTATTTTATTTATGGCCGCTTGTCTATTTCTACCAATGATATAAATAAACGCCGAGTCTATAATTAATTACTTATCGATATAAGAGATGTTTCAAAGACACCGTATCGTTATTTCAGTTTATTATTCTATTTGAATGGAAGTTTACAAAATGATGAGTTTACAAATAAAACTGAAGCGTTAAGAAAATTTCCCCCGGATTTTTGGTTTGGCGCGTCAACATCTTCATACCAAATTGAGGGAGCGTGGAATAAGGGAGGTGAGTATTACCCAATAAACGTGTATAGTTCTTTAGATAATACTTGTTTCCAATTTTAATAAGCCCAATACTTATGGGACGTTAAAAACTGCATAGGAAAGATAAGTTCGATTCACAAGAATCGCAATTATAAGTATTCTTTAAACAGTACACCATCATACCTCTCCGCTACACTTAACAATTGTGGGTTCAATTAATGTCTAGTCTACCATTTGTTACAATATACGAGTATTATACAAATTTCTATAAATACGTACGTATGTATACCTAAGCCTAAACGACTAGTAACAATAACATACATCTAGGTTATAAACTTAATACATAGGTTCGAAATTGGAAAATATGACTGCGTATCACTGAAACATTAACAGTGTCTGATGACTGGAGTATTCCGCCATGATAGCATTAATGTCTTTCAGCACATTGTATTTTAAGCCAAGTTTAAATCATTCTGCATAAATTTATGTGTAATTTACTTAGGCAAAGGTGTACATATGTGGGACTATTTAGTACGGACAGACCCTGATCATATTCCTGAGAGAAAAACAGGAGATGATGCTGCAAAGTCGTATTATTTCTATAAACGGGATGTCGAAATGTTGAAGGAACTCGGCGTACAAATTTACAGATTCTCAATATGTTGGACCAGAATTCTGCCTTACGGCCGACCTAACTACTCAAATAATACTCGAGAGAAGAAAGTTATTCAAATAGAGAAATCAATACACACGCAGTGTACAAATGTACCTTCTTGTACTTGTTTTCTAAATATAAATAAAGGCGAGTGAAATAAATTATTTAATTGGTTAAAAGCCCTTTTCACTAAGCTTCCACTGCTTGAATAAATCTATCGATTTTGATCGCTATCGCCCTATTGTGATGAGGCCTTAGTGAAAGCGAGAAAAATGGTGTTTATGAATAATCATCGTGTAGTTTATCATTCCATACCACGAGAATGTTTACCCACTCGGCTAAATAGGCTCGAGACTTTACTCAGCTAGCCATTTTAAACATTTTTATTTAACATTACCATTCAGGTTTACACTTCTTCAAATCTCTTCAAACTTATTTAGATATAATTACGTTGACATCAGATGAGAACATCGTATCACTCTCGTCGCTATTTCTTCTTCAGAGAAATCTCAAAATGTATACAGCGATGGGTTCATATCATATTCTACAAAATGGCGACAAGTTATCGAATAAAACACCGCATACGAATAAAATATAAAAATAATATTTTGAACGTGAACATAAAATACGAAAAACTTACTCCCCAGCCAGATAAGATTAGGTATGAAGACAAATCAATCAATTTCTAATTAAATAATATATACATATATAAAGTAATCAACTACGTCAAATTTGGTATAGCACCCATGACTGCGTACTGCTGTGTAGACGCGTCTTCATGTCGTGAGAAAGGGGTGAAAGAAATTTGTGATTAATTAATCAAGGACACGAAATAATAGGGTAATGCTACTTGATATATGATAATAAGATAGAAAAAAACTTCGGAATAATAAATTTCTTGTAAAAACTTTGGAAGTGAGACGTTATAAAGGGGCGTTTACCTTTCCAACACATGTATTTAAATGCTTTCTTTCCAGAAAAAAATTAGAAGTGCTAGTATAAGCGAGCATGTTAACAAAGCTGTTTTTCTTGCTAAGGTATGTTATTTAATATAGCACAGATAGTATATAAAGTACAACTGAACTTAACAGTTTAATATAATATAAATGTTTCATAGTATTTAAAAGGTATGGTTTGCAATTGTTTTTTAAAAAATCTTGAAATAGATTTCTTGAAACAGTTTTTTTATTTAAAGCATAGTAAAGTGTAGAAGTTCTCTTTATTTGACATTCTTATGATCTAGGCTATATCATATTATTTTTTTTATATTCATATTATTTTTTATTCTATCGCACGATTATGAAAACATGTACATTAATCTAACGAAATGTCTTGCTAACCGAAAATTTTCTTTTATAATTTCCTTGAAGTTTGATGAAGATTCGTATAAAAAGTAAAATTTCCCAAAAAATATTATTTTCTTTTTTCAAACTTTTCCCAGCTGTAAATTTCAACATTTTAGGTACAAAATATTGACTTCATAAAGCATTCGAGTTAGATTATAGATTATATTAGGACTGAATTGGTTGCTAAACGAAATAATGTTAAAACATATAATTGTTTTC
This sequence comes from Hebomoia glaucippe, assembly GCA_025727935.1. Lineage (NCBI taxonomy): Eukaryota > Metazoa > Arthropoda > Insecta > Lepidoptera > Pieridae > Hebomoia > Hebomoia glaucippe. The sequence continues at coordinate 8,707 of JAOSYY010024720.1, read as the reverse complement.
TTTCGTCAATTTTTCTTTAAATCGATGTCAGCCTAAATTAAATACACGATGATATGGCAGGTAAATTTATTTATTTTGTGTTTACATGGAAACATATTTTGTATACTTCGAAAATGTATAAGGTACCGTAATGAATATAGCTTTTTATACATTTTTTCACTTGGACATTGTAGTTAATGTAATAATTAAGTGAATTCAAAAACGAAGACTAAATACTGTTCAAACTTATTTGTTATTTAAAAATCGAATGCAGAAAGTGACAAGGGAGTATAATAATAAAATAAATAATCCATCAAATTCAGGCCGATAATATCTGACGGTGATTAGCCGGAATAAATAGTAAGATGAACAGTTCAAAAATTGTTATATATGTATTTGGGTTTACGGGTTTGTGTAAGGTACTTTAACGAAAAGCTATTGGTTTTCAATTTTATTTTTATTTTTTCGATCGATGATGATTTTTTCTCGCAAATTTGACTTCCATAAAATAAAGCTGATATTCAATTAATCGTTAGATAGTTTATGAGTAATGACATTCAAACCGGCCAAAACACAAAAAAGTTGTTTTCTGTTACAGTTAATTTATTTCTATTTCTGGTTAAATAATAGTATATATTAAATATTCAAAAACTCTGATTTTATAATTAATTAATTTATTTTAAAGTTTCAATACGGAACTTAGCATATTAAGATATAGTATCGCTATTATTTTAGTTTATTGTACGATGTGCAAGGAAGTTCGCAAAATGAAGAGTTTACAAATAAAACTGAGGCATTAAGAGAATTTCCCTCGGATTTTTGGTTTGGTGCGTCAACATCTTCCTACCAAATTGAGGGAGCTTGGAATGATGGAGGTGAGTTTTATGTATGTACACAATGATCATCACATATTGTTTCCACTTTTAATAAGCCCATTATTAATGCAATGTCTGTTAATGTTGAGCCGCAACAAGTGGTTACAATCCTTAATATTTAGTTTGGATATTAGTAGATACATAAAAACAGGTTGACTGTGTATCACTGAAGAATTAACGGTGTTTGATGACTACATTATTATTTATTATCAAGTTTACGTAAAAACTACTTAGGAGATTTTGATGACACTACAGTAGTATAGCTTACACATCAGAATAACACAGAGGCTATAATTTATAAACATATCGTATGGCGATTGAAACCGCGTGGCAGAGCTAGTAAAAAATATAGTAGACAATTTTTCATTTGTGTTTTAGTCAAGGTTGAAACATTTTGTGTAAGTCCACGTGTAATTCACTTAGGTAAAGGAGTACATATGTGGGACTATTTAGTTCGGACAGACCCTGATCATATACAGGATAGAACAACGGGAGATGATGCTGCGAAGTCGTACTATTTCTATAAACGGGATGTCGAAATGTTGAAGGAACTCGGCGCACATATTTACAGATTCTCAATATGTTGGACTAGAATTCTACCTTACGGTCGACCTAACTGGATTAACCAAGAGGGAATAGCTTATTATAATAACTTAATTAATGAACTTATCAAGAATGGAATTATTCCTATCGTTACAATATACCACTGGGAGTTGCCCCAAAATTTGAACGAACAAGGTGGTTGGATATATGAAGATATAGTGAAATGGTTTGGTGATTACGCAAGAGTGCTCTTTCAACAATTTGGAGACAGGGTTAAGTATTGGATAACACTCAACGAACCGCAAGTTCATTGCGATGGTGGATACGCCAACGGCCGTTTGGCCCCTAAACACAAATCTCCAGGCATCGAATATTATACCTGCGGAAGAAACATGCTTCTAGCACATGCAGCTGCTTATCATATGTATAAAGACGAGTTTTATATGCAAGGAGGTCAAATTGGAATATCTTTAAACTTTGATCAAGCTTACTCAAGCGACGAATCTGAAGCAAATATTGAAGCTCTTTTGGATTTCCAAGCCTTATACGTAAGTATGAAAAAATAAGAAACAATCTCGCTTAGTCACGAGATATTTTGGAAGTAGCTATTAATGCTATATACTCGTCAGATTAATGTACCAGTTATAAACAAAATTAAGCATTTCTTACCATCTTTGTTAGGCTTTCACTTAATATGCGCGAACTCTTTAGAAAGCAAGAAAAACTGTTTCAAATTTTTCTCACTTCGTATAGAATTTACTGCATAATGGATATAAAAGCTTTTATTTAGATATGTTTATTATATAATTACTCATAGCTTCTGTCAAAAATGCTAATTCTATTTTTCAATTCCCATTTTGTAGGCGAAGTATAATGTATTATTCACCTACTAAATGGGATAGGTGAAACGTTATTTGATAATAATATATAATTCTTATACATAACATATATTCTTCACATGATCTTTTTATTGCAGATAGGGCACTTTATGGACCCCATTTTTTCGGAACAAGGCAACTATCCCCAAAGACTAATTCATCGAGTAGGAAATAAAAGCGCCTCTCAAGGTTACCCAGAATCCAGACTTCGTCCTTTTACCAAAGAACAAGCTAAATATATTCGAAAATCTGCAGATTTCTTGTCATTAAATACATATACAAGTTTTATAATATACAGAAACGATTCTTTACGAGGTAGTTATGAGATACCTTCATTTCATGATGACGCTTTTATCGGAACTTACAGGGACCCTTCATGGGTGCAGGGAAATGTCTGGATTTTTGTAAGTATTTCATATTCCACCCCACTTTACCCTCCTTGAAATTAAGGGCGCTCTCACTAAAACTGATAATAAATAAAAGTAGCTTATGTTACGCGCTTTAATATCAGATATTTAGTAGTGGACCCATCATAGTTGGTCTAAATACTTCCGAGATTATTAGGAACAAATACGCATATAAATTCGGGCAAAGGCAAAGTTATTGTTTTGTTTTAAAAAAGAAAAAAAATTCTGTTAAAGGTAGGTACCATAAATCCTTTTTATGCATCAAAAAAAAAATTATATAGATATACTAGGGGACCCGTCAGACATTGACTTGTACAACCGTCTTAGATTTATTTTTTTTCTTTTGGACCAAATTATGAATCTAAACTATTCTCGAATGCAGAAACCCCCAAAAAAATCATTCAAATCGTCCCAGCCGTTTAGTAGGAATTCACTGTCAACGCACGTAGAATTATATACAGGGGTCGACCATACAATGAACAAAAGAGTACACGTGCATGTATCTCTCGTATACATATTAGTGTATAATGTTTTTTTATTGATTTCAAGTATTTTTTACGAATAAAAATAAATAGTAACTCTTTCCTTCCTTTGTCTATTATAAACTATAAATGTACAAAATTACATACTTCGAATGATTTTGTTTGCCCGTGTGATTTTAATAAAAAGGGATTAAAAATTTTTCTTCACGTATAAATAACCTTGAACATTTTTTTGTACGAGAAAGTTAATGAATCGTATTCTAAAAGATGACTTGAGGTTGACCATCATTGAATTAACAACAGATGTAATTTTTCTGAGGTTTTAAGGTTGGCAACGCATTCCCTCGATCACCCGGTCTTGGAAGTGTCGAAGGGTAATCGTAATTGCTTACAATTGTGCGATATACTCGTTTGCCTTTCTGTATTAAAAAGAAAACATCTGACGAATATCTCTCTTTACAGTCCAACCCACCGGGCTTATATGATTTGCTTATGTACATCAAGAAGACATACAACAACCCAACTGTCTATATAACCGAAAACGGATTCCCAACAGACCCAGGGTTTAACGACGATATGAGAGTGACGTATTTAACTGGTCATTTGGAGTCCGTACTCAACGCGATATACGACGGTGTCAATATTAGAGGATATAGCTTCTGGAGTCTGATGGACACATTTGAATGGACCTTTGGATATACGTAAGTTCTCTATAATTTACTAGCTGACTTTGTCTGCGTCACAAAATAAGATGCTACCTTATTTGTAGTGGCGTATTATGATATAGCCCAAGGCTGCTCAACCCCAGGCCCCCGGGCCACGAAGGGGCATGCGAAAGAATTGTAAGTGGCCCGCGCATGTTTTGAAAATATGCACCAAATTCAAAAATCCTGCCGCGTATGGTACAAACCTATTAACAGTACAGCATATTTGTGACTTGTTGTTACTGTCAACGTCAGATTTGTCGCCAAACTTAAGAAAATTAGTAAAAGATAAACAATTGCAGAAATCGCATTGATTAAACAAGAGTTCCATTTAGTTTATGATACTGTTCTGAGACACTGTTCCAAAAATAAATAAATAATGTTATTTTCTAAAAAAAATGAGTTTTTGTTGCGGTTGTCCCATGAGGAACTGAAAGAGTAAATGTAAGCGCCCCATAGTTGAAGACTGAATCAACCGTTTGGCCCGACTCTTCAAAAGGTTGAGCAGCCTTGATATAGCCTATGGGCTTGAATTAAACCAGTAGTTTCTGAGATTCGTGCCTTCAACCAAACAAACAAATTTTTTCAAACAACTTTTTCGCTTTATAATAATTGTAAATATTAGATTTTGGCATTTAGGCATGACGCTGTCACTTTATACCTCGTTACGGCATCGCTTTCAATTTGTATATGCGCACTCCGTCTTATTATATAACTAGCGTTGCCTCGCGGTTTCACCTCCCTATCCCATAAAATGGATCCAGTTGTTCCGTTGAAAAAAGGAACATACAGAAACTTTATACTTTTTATAAAGTGTCTTTCATATATATTGAAAAATATATTCTGCTGTGTGTTGGTAACATTTAAATATCAATATTTTGGTTACCGAATTACAATAGAAAAGTTTTTTTACGTTATATCATAGTGTATTTGTTGAAATTCTAATGTTTTATTTCCTGTTTCAGGAAACGATTAGGGCTCTATGAAGTGGACTTTGATGACCCTATGAGAACAAGGACACCTCGAAAATCAGCTCTCGTCTATCGCAAAATAATAAGAACTAGAGTCATAGATGTATCTTATGATTTAATAAGTGATTGTACAAATGCCAAAGTCACCTGGATAATGTTAATCAGTGGGCTTATCGTCAATATGTTACTGTGTAGTATAATAAAATAATACGTTTATTGATTTAAAATATCTTAGTAAAAATATTAAAACGTTAACAAAACTCATATAATTTTCACTGTACTCAACATAAAAGCAAATTTAATTGATTTTCAAAATTCAAATAATAAAAAGATTGCTCAATTTTGATAAAATTTAATAAGTACATTCGGAACAAAATACAGTTGCCCAATAATGTTCACAATTATAATTTAACTATTTCGCAAGTCAGAAGTTGTTTTAAAGAACATATATAGATTGTATTTTGCTCAAGGTTGAATTTAAATTTTAAAAGTACTTATCAGTAGGTAAGTTTGTATCGACCCATGTGCGAGTATAAAAACTACTGTGCAGGTAAAGGTGTGAGTATGTGGGACCATTTAGTACGAACAACCCCTGAATTTATTCCGGATAGAACAACGGGAGATGATGCTGCAAAGTCGTACTATTTCTATAAACGGGATGTCGAAATGCTGAAGGAACTTGGGGTACAAATCTACAGGTTTTCCATTGCTTGGCCTAGAATTCTACCTTATGGCAGACCGGATTGGATAAATCAAGGGGGTGTTGATTATTATAATAATTTAATCGATGAACTTATTAAGAATGATATAATTCCCTTTGTCACTATATATCATTGGGATTTACCACAAAACTTAAACGAGCAAGGTGGCTGGCTTACTGAGGATATAGTGAAATGGTTTGGTGATTACGCACGAGATGTCAAACATTTGGAGATAGAGTAAAGTACTGGATGACAATCAAGTTGCTAATAAAAGCGCCGCTCAAGGATACTCGGAATCCAGATTTCGCCCCTTTACACAAGATCAAATTAACTATCTTAGAAAATCTGCCGATTTTTTAGCACTCAATACTTATACAAGTAGGATAGTGTATAGAAATGAATCATTAAATGGTAGTTTTAAGATACCTTCGTTTGCCGATGATGCATTCTGTGGATTTTATAGAGACCCGTCATGGGTGCGAGGAAATATTTGGATGTATGTGAGTAATTGTGATTATGCGCCGCCAGTTATGAATAGTAAATTTTTTTTTTAATCTATCTGTATACAAATTTAATCACAGTCAGTATACAGTGGCTACATTTTGTAACTTAACAAATTATCTAAACCAAAACTCATGGATACCATAATTATTATAATATTACTGAATACATAAAATAATTTCGGTCTGTCATATATTTGTAATGAGAATTTCAAGATTTTTATGGGATTTACGAAAATATTAAAGTAGGTATATAAATTAAACTACCCACTTAAGGAATGAAGTCCTTTACTTTAATAAACTAATAATATATTACATATTATAAATTAATATATAATAATCTAATTATATAAAAATATATATAATAACTTTTATCACTATGTAATCTGAATCAGATAATTTGTTCAATTAATAGTCAATTCTTTAGTCACTCTTTTTGTTTTGTTTTTAAGTGATTGAAATTAGGGTTTATTTTAAAATCCTTTGTACTTTTTTTGTTTTAAGCGGAACTGAGAAGTAATGTATATATTATTCGCTTTACAGTCCAATCCACCCGGAGTTTACGATCTGCTTATGTATATCAAGAAAACGTACAATAATCCAACTATTTATATTACCGAAAACGGATTCCCGACAAGTGCGGGTTTTAACGAAGATAAAAGGGTGACGTTTTTAACCGCCCATTTGCAATATATCCTTAACTCGATATACGACGGTGTCGACGTAAGAGGATATTGTTTTTGGAGTCTGATGGATACCTTCGAATGGTATGCAGGTTATAGGTAAGTTTATTATAACACAAACTAGCTGCTGACAGCGGCTTCGCTAGCGTTTAATATGATTTATACACCTTGGGTTACATTATTGGACTTTTAGTAAGGATCCCTAATTTTTTGAAAATTTACTATAGCCTATGTTCACCGGAGATAGTGTAGCTTCCCAACAGTGAAAGAATTTTTCAAATCGGTCAAGTAGTTTCGGAGCCAATGCAATACAAACAAACAAACAATCAAATCTTTCCACTTTATAATATTAGTGTAGATAGAAATTAATAAACTAAGATAGCGGAACTCGTTTTTAACCGCATCAAACTTATGCGCGCACATGATGCGTTGATAAGGCGCTCCTAAAGCGCGGGGCCCGAAGCATTTGCAACTCTTGCAACTGCGCTAATTTATTATATGTTACTTTTATGTGCATATTAAAAAAAATAATATTTAATTTGAATTAGCATTAGTTTGCTATTTCTAAAACTATTATAGATTATAATTAATGAGTTTAGAATCAAAATTAAGCCTTATCTATTTTTCAGGATAAGACTAGGTCTCTACGAAGTGGACCTAGACGACCCAATGAGAACAAGGACACCTCGTAAATCAGCACTTGTTTATAAGGAAATAATTAGAAGTCGTACGATTTATGAGGTTTATGATTTTAAAAGTAATTCCAGAAAAACCGAAGCGTCATGTACTCTCATACTTTGTGGCGTTATTATTTATATTTTCTTGTGTTGTAATATTACAAAATACTATACTTATGAATAAAAATATATCATAAGACCTTTTGATAATACTGTAGATATTTATTTTATAAACGAATTGTCAATCGCAAATGTTTTCGAGGTAGTATCGTTCCGATTGTTTGATCATTTATATAATTAGAAAGCCTAATACGCCAATACCTAAATGGTGGTTATCACCCCGCGGCAAAAATTCGCACATAAATAAGTTATTAATAAATTTCATGTACCATTATCTTAAGTCGGATTCTCCTATTTTTCCATTGACATTCACATTTTAAAATTTTAAATTAATATCCTTACGCTGTTATCTTTTTAAGTTTTGTTAACTACATTTGTCACTGTTGACTATGCGAGAAATTTTCGGCAACGCCCTCATAGTTCCAATTGAATTGAATTGCAAATTACGCCTCTAATATGAGGAAAACTATTCGGCTACTTTGTTATGTATTTTACTATAGAAAGAAATAAATTTAAGGAATGTATTTAGAAAAAGTGTCATTAGTTTCCTATCAGTACAGTTCATGAGTAATGACGTGATTTTTTACATTTAATTTGTCATAATTGTTTATAAAAGAGGTAATGGTAGTTATCAATAGAGATACAGAAATGTTTCTGGCTTATATATAATTGTCGTTTCTAAAACAATTTGATTGCTAATGTAAAAATATGTATTTATGAGAATTATAAAGGAATAATAAAAAAAAAAAACAATTTTTATTTACTCTGAATTTTGTCCTAAAAAGCAACTTCAGAAGTGATATTATGATTACTAATATTCGTTATAGCGTTAAATAGTTATTAAGTAGTTAGAAGTTGTTTTCATGTTTATTTGATAAAATCCAGTCTTTATAAAATAAATTTAAAGTAATTAATTGTTCATCTTTGAGAAAGTAATTAGTTTTTCAACGATATTTTTATAAATACTTAATCAACAATATTTTTTTTAAATTCACTAAATATTACTGACATAAACAAACACTGTACCTGTATATAAATATAAATCTATACTAATACGAGAATAATAAAGCTGAAGAGTTTTTTTGTTTGTTTGAACGCGCAATTTCAAGAAGCGCAAGTTTGATTTGAAAAACTCTTTCAGTGTTTGATAGTACATTTATCGAGGACGACTATAGCCTATATTGTAT
>JAOSYY010024717.1:0-12094 GCA_025727935.1 Hebomoia glaucippe | reverse complement strand
CGGTGGTACGTGACCCGGACGGAACTTATAAATTATTAGGAGTTCCTCCCACCACATTTAATACTCAAAATGCCTGTCTTTTTGACGGTAGCCCGTACTCGAAGCAGAAAACAAATTACATTTTTTTAATGCAACTACGTTCCGACTTTACTGGCTTAGTTTCTAAAGGTGAACTGTATGCTCCTGTCACATGATATGAAAACAATTAACAATTGTAGGAATTGATCGTAATGCTCTGGGTTAAATGTATAGCCTGTTTCTGGATGCTTAATAAATAATAGATTAACCTTGTTTAAAAAGGAAGAATTTTGCTCTTCATTTGGAATTGAGATTACTATTACGCCTTTGTTTTCAAAGCCTTCTTGGATGTCAGAGAGGCAGTGTCACTTACTGGTTTTATTTTATATCTTCAGTCATGTTGAAGAAGTAAGTTTTTTATTTTGTAGCTTCCGGTCTGACTTTCGTTAAAGGCTCCAACGTGATGTTCAGCATTTGGGGCATTCATAGACATCCCAAGTACTGGGGCGACGACGCTGAGAAGTTTAATCCGGATCGCTTTATGAACGGAAGTCCTCTATATCCGGGAGCTTACATACCTTTTAGCAATGGACCCAGAAATTGTATAGGTATGTTGTTTATAATCGACTTAAGAAAGGGGAGGTTTTCAATTCGTCTGTATTTCCTTTTTGTTCATTTACTTTTGACAAAAAACGTTTCATTTAAAATTTAGTCCTAATAACTTAGCTTAGCTGCTGGCAATCAATTAGAATTTCTAGATTCTTGATTCAATATTTATTGTATACAGTATAAATTGTGAAAACTGTTTGTACAGGTTGTTTGAGGACTGCTCCCGAAAATGAAGACGGTTGATAGTACTAATGACACCTTTGATGAAGGAACGGAAAAATTCGACCCTGACTAAAAAAAGACATATTTTTAACACTTTTTATTAGCGTTATTTACACTCCATTTTGTAAGTACAGCTAAATGAAACGATAGTTTCCTAAAAAATACATTACTTTACTAAAAAAGAACCAGCAATGAAGCATGATAACAAAAACAGCTGGACTAACATGATGGAGCCAAATAAAGCTAATAAAACGTTTTAAAAATATTTTTTTTGTCACGATCGAATTTCATCCTTTCATCAAAGGTGTCATTGGTATTATGACCTGTCTTCGTTTTCGGGAGCAGTCCCCAAACATCCTGTATATATCAAACTGATCTAATTTGAAACTTGATAGTTCTTATACCGAACGATGATCTTTACTTTGTGAAGTGGACGGAGTCGGGGCTCACAAGTAGTTTAAATAATCTTACTGACGTAATGATGTAAATATTATATTTTAATTAACATACTACCTTATGCTCGCAGTTTCTCTTGCATTCATGTCATTTTTATCAACTACTTTTAATTGTCGATCATATTATCTAATTTATAAAATTCTCGTGCCACAGTTTTAGTTAGCATATCCTCGAAAACAGCTTGAGCGTTTATCAAATTTTGTATGTATATCCTGTAGTTGTAATCTTTATATATTCTTAATTGATAAGGGGAAAACATCTTAATTTTTTTCTGGACATAATTTAAAAAAAATTGTGCTTCCCCAAATTTTCTTTAATCCTTATTATTTAATAGCGATAAATACCATTTTCCGGGTCAGTTGGTTTTTGGGTAAATTACTCAAATTTACGCAGTTTTTATTTGTTGTGTACGTTTCAGGTTATAGATATGCGATGCTGTCTATGAAGACTTTACTGGCAACCATAATAGCTCAGTTCGAAATTCTCCCAGCGTCGAATATAGATTCGGGGAACCCGTTTCGCCTAAATTATAATATAATGATCAAACACGCTGACGGTTTCAAAGTCAAACTAAAACTTAGGCGATAAGCTCCATGCTTATCGCCTAATAAATATATATGAATTATTAGTTTTTTGGTCGTTATGGCAATAAGGTTTAGTGTCATTTTCGGTCATACATTCAAAAAGTGACAGTGGAAATGTGTGCAGAAAAATAAATTTCACTTCGATTAAAGCAGTTTAAAATACGTTTTATTCATGTTTGTTTAATTATCTATTCTAACATTATAAAGGTGACGAGTGTGTGCTTGTTTGAAGGCGCTAATCTCAAGAACCGCTGGTCCGATTTGAAAATTTCTTTCAGTGTTGGATAGTATATTTATGTAGGAAGACTATAGAGTATATTATATTTAAAAAAAAAATAAGATACCTTACTAAAAGTACAATAATGTAACCAAAGGTGTAAAAATTTAAATGAACTAGAGCGAAGCCATAGACAAGTTAATTATAATAGTGTCATTTCTTTAAATGTTAGTAATTTTAATCGTGATATTAATGAAACTATGAATGATAGGTTCCTTAGAAGCTAAATTTACAATGATAAACAAAATATAATGTTATTAATAACAAATTAGGTGATAACAGCGCCGTTAAAGTCTACTGATAGGAGAAAAAAATGTACGCACTATACACAATCTCAATTATAAGCGTGTAACTTAACAATAGTTATTACAATTCATTCTATCATGTTCACAGTGGTTTTATTTTATGTGTGTACAGAGTGTTTGGAGACTGCTCTCGAAAACGAAGACGGGTGATAGTACGAATGACACCTCTGATGAAGGGTCGGAATAAACGATACTGACTAAAAAAAAGAGACAAAATTTTAACACTTTTTATTAGCATTATTTACGCTCCATCTTGTAAGTACAACTAAATGAAACGATAGTTTCATTAAAAATACATTATTTTACTAAAAAAAAATACCAGAAATGAAGCTGTATATTATCAATCACCCTGTATATTCTATTACTTTTTATTTACTTTAGTGGAAGGTTCAATGATGATATAATTTAAAAGACACATTTGTCGTGTTCAAATGACCAGCTTAAGCTGAGCTCTATTAATTATGAGTTACCATATACATGTAAGGTCCACTTACATTGGAGTTATACGAAACGAATACACTTCTTTATTAAGTTTTATTCAAAACAATTTTATAGGCCTCAGTATATTATAGATTAAATTTGCGGTTATATAAATGGCTTTTATTTCTCAACGAATTGAAATAACACAAACATTAAATGTTAAGTGAAGCTAACTTCGATTCCATAATGAAAGTTGCGTTCAAATCGGTAAAGCCGTTCTCGAGATTAGTGTGAACATAGACACAGACAAACAGACAAATTTCTAAAATTATTTATTTTATTTTACAACGTTAATAAAGCCCCCCAATATTAGATTTTCTCAAATATATTCAATGGACAGACATCGGCTTGTTACATTTTTAATATATTATCGATAAAACACTATATATCTTTAAATGTTAATAATTTTCTAATCTCATAATTGAAATTAATGAAATTAAAACGATTATTAGAACAATTTCAACAAAGCAAAAATATGTTATTAATAACAGACGAGGTGATAACTACTGATAAGAGATAAAGGTGACGGACTACACACAATCACAGTACTATATAAAGCTTGTAATATTTTTAAAATAGTTCAATCTGTTAATTTTATAATGTTTACTCTCGTGTTTATTGTGTGTATTTTTATATTACTTTTTATTTACCTCATCGGAAGGTACAACGAATCGTACTGGCATAAAAGGAATGTATCCTTTTATCCAAAAAACAAAATTACTGGTGTGTTCTGGGACTTCATATTAAAAGATAAAGCTGTGTTTGAAAATCTATGCGATGTTTACGAAGAATACAGAAATAAACCCGCGGTGGGACTGGGAGGGATCCTAACACCCACATTATATGTGATAGACCCAACTAATATCCAACATGTCTTGGCAAAAGACTTCAAATCCTTCAACCACAGAGGAATAGAAACCAATGAGTCTGATCTTCTTGCAGATAACGTTCTACTAATGCACGGAAACAGGTGGAAACTTATGCGACAGAACATGACTCCTCTATTTACGGCTACCAAACTAAAGTCTATGTACTACATAATAGACAAAAGTGCTGAAGACTTTATGTCACTTCTAAAGAACAATCCGGATTTATTAAAGGATAATGTATTCGATGCGTTGTCCACGTTCTGTAGTGCGGCTGTTGGAGCTGCCGTGTTTGGAGTCAGTGCTAATTCCATTTTCGATTCTCCCTTCCTCGACATGGCTCGAAATGCACTAAAACCTACAACAATTAACAATATAAAGTTCTCCATAGCCAATATAAGTACAACCCTATTCAGACTGTTCAATCTCACAATATTCAAACGTCATGAAAAGTTTTTCATTCGCGCGATAAAACAAGTGATAGAAGAAAGAAAACTGGAGAACGTAAAAAAACATGATTTCGCTGACGTATGTGTTAGCCTTCAAAATCTTGGGATGTTGGTGGACAAAGATACCGGTTTACAAATAGAACCTACGGATGAACTATTGGCCGCACAGGCGTTTTTCTTTTTCATCGCCGGCGTAGAACCGACAGCAACGGCAATTTATGCCACCTTATTCGAACTGGGAAGAAACCCTGAATATTTGGAGAGACTTCACAAAGAAATTGATGAAGCGTTTGATAAACATAATAACAAAGTACCTTACGACACAGTCAACGATATGACGTTCCTTGATATGGCTCTGAGCGAGGCGCTGCGCATGCACCCACCAATCGGTTATTCAACTCGACAGTGTACCAAAGACACAGTACTACCTGTTGGTAATATTAAAATTGAAAAGGACACCAGAATTTTCACGCCCATATATGAGCTGCATCACGACGAAAGATATTACCCAGAGCCCGAGGTATACAGACCAGAAAGGTTTGCTCCGGAAAATAGACATAAAATCGCTGATATTACTTACATGCCGTTTGGGAAAGGAAATAGAATATGTTTAGGTATGAGATATGCAACCTTACAAACAAAGGCTGGCTTGATACAGTTACTACGTCATTTCACAGTGGAGACTTTAATCGGAGAAGGTGGAGTTAAGTATAGCAAACAACAAGTCCAAGTGAGACTGACCAATGTAGACGTGAAATTGATTCCACGATAAATATTAGACTAAAGTTCCAAAGAAAATCTTAAAAAGAATTTGAAGCCTAGTTTAAAACACTCATATTTTAAGAGAATTTTGATAATTAGATTTAATTTATGATATACATTCCAGAAATATCTATGATCTATGATCTTTTATGTCAGTGACTGTGATATGATGATTGTTGTAATTGAAATTTAAAAAAAAAATATTTCTGTAATTTGTAAGTTTAGGATTAAATCACTAATGATGATATATTGGGCAATATTTTTGTCTGTATTACGTGAATTTACACTATAACTTGTACATGAGGAAGTAATAAAAAGTCATATTCTTGAAAGATTAAAAAAAAATGGTCAAATTTTATGTAAATCTTCGTATAAAAATCGTGTTAAACGCCCAAACGCTAGATCTCCACAGACAGACACAAACTGCAAATTTATTAAACAGTTTTGAAGAAATACAAATGATAACTAATCTACGCTAACTATGTTGTTATTAATTATACAAGATAATAATATTTAATGATGTTTACATAATATTATTTATAAATTACAATTTTATGATTACCCGTGTTAAATTACTTGCAAAAGTTAACCTATGAATTTAAAAGTAAGTTTGTTTGTTTACAAATTCATACTTAAGCCACCAAATTAATTAACACATTCCCAGCTTACAAGAAAATTGAAAACAATAGCTGGGAACCAAAACTATTTAAGTCGAATTTTGATTATGTTTGAAACTATGGATAAATGTATATTTTTATTATTATTATTTTAATAAAGAAACACGTTACACGCTCGCTCGGATCCGAGTGGGAGGTGCCGCTACTGTAGCCCCGCCTCACTCGGATCCGAGTGGTGGGCACGGAATGTGTTATGATTTTATTTCCAAAAGCCTAGCGTTAAGCTACGTTTCAGTTAATGGTCTGTGGGAGAGCTTGGCCAAGAGGCTTTTCACTCTTTTTTTTAAACTCCAGTAGGTTATAGTGTGACTGAAAGTCAGACGCCGGCGCTGGATCGTATCGATGCGTGCTCTTTGGATATGTGATAAGAGAAATTGTTTTGTCATTGTTTTCAATACGTCACACACACAATAAAAATATAACACGATAAAAATATACGCCTATCTCCGAAACGGTAGGACGAATTTTGATAGGATTCCCGCTGTATATCTAATATAATCATTAACTCATCATGAAAGCCTTTAAAACCATAGATAATTTCCAACATTATAATCATTTTGATCAAAAGAGTTAATAGTTGACACGAGTTTGTATATTCAAATGATAAAGTTCTTGCCAAGTCACTCTAGCTACGAATGTTTATTGATAAAACTTATAATTACAATGATGGTTATATAATAAAAAGTATTATCTAATTATAAATATGTACAAACTGCCATCTTTTGCTTGGTTTGTAAATACCAACTCATAATATAATTTTTTATAAGACATTTAACTTCCAAGCCTTCAAAGCTTTTTAATTATCTGGATTATTTATTTATTTGCATAAAGTGAAATTAAATATTAAATTATTTTTATTAAAATTCGTGAAGAATATTTCACTTGAAGAAGAAACATACATCCATACTGACAAACTTTCACGTTTGTATATATAAGCCTTTTCAAATCATTACTTACATTATATTAATAAAAAAATAATAAAAAAATTAAATTAAATTATAGACACCAGCAAGAGTTCTTTATAGACATTACTCTTTCCGGAAATTTTCCTTAACAAATTAGATTACGATTGAACCTGTGATCTATATAGAAATAACATATAAATTGTCTGTATGTCATTCAATCAATTTTTTCGGCCTGAAACATTTATGTAATTTACGATATTATGTAAAATTTGTCGGAACCGAATTGCCAAAAATACTAGCCAGATCATTTCTCTTCAAGATTTTCCGAGATCTATTCACCAGATTTAACTTCCGCCAGAACATTAAGAATTAAATCAAAATTTATTGTTTATTTTAGCTACGTCCCGCCGCTTCAGAGATTAGCCGCAACAGAAGGACGTGAAAGTAAAATAATATTGTTTTAAACCTAATATATAAATTCTCGTGTCGCGGTGTTTGTGGTTAAACTCCTCCGAAACGGCTTTACCGATTCTCATGAAATTTTGTGTGAATATTGGGTAGGTTTGAGAATCGCATAACATCTATTTTCGTCCCCCTAAATATTAAGGGTATTCCACCACTAAATATTTTTTTAAATTTTTATTTTTTTTATGATACAGCATATAAAATTACATATAACCCCCAATTTTCACACCTCTACAGTCAACCCTTATTTTTTATGTGGCAAAACGACGTCTGCTGGGTCAGCTAGTAATATTTTAATATTACACACAGCCAAATAAGAAATTTAATAACAAGAAACTCTGTATGCAAAAGCCTATTCAAATAACAAAGTGCTTGAGCACAGCGAGATAAGTACACTTCTTAGTGTTTACGAGAATTATCTCCATATAAATACAATAATTAACAATTGCAAATTAATACTAGTCGTTTAACTACAATCATGTTTACATTTATCCTAGGGTCCAGTGTTTTGTTGTTTATTATTTATTACCTCTACGGCAAGTGCAACGAAATCTACTGGAGAAAGCGGAACGTCGCGTTCTACCCACGAAGCACGGCAACAGGAATCTTTTGGGACTTCCTGATCAAGGATAAAGCCTTATTTGAATTATTTCACGAGCTGTACAAGAAACACCGGAACGAGCCGGCAATCGGATTCGGTGCCTTCTTTCTACCTGCACTGTACGTTATAGATCCGGCCAACGTCCAACATGTGTTGTCGTCTGATTTCAATTCCTTCAGCCATCGAGGACAAGTTATAAACGACAGCGATCTTCTAGCGAACAATGTGCTCTTTCTGAACGGCAACAGATGGAAACTCGTGAGACAGAACATGACTCCGCTATTCACATCAGCTAAATTGAAATCTATGTATTACATCATCGATAAAAGTGCATCAGATTTTATTGTATATCTTAAAAGTAATCCTGAACTCTTAAAAGGTAATACTTTTAACACGCTATCTACCTTTTGTAGCGCTGCTATGGGAGCTGCCGTGTTCGGTGTCGGAGCAGATTCTGTTTTTGATTCCCCATTCCTTCAGATGGCACGTAAAGTTTTCGATCCGACACTCATTAAAAATCTTAAGTTTACCCTCTCGAATATTAGTACTACTCTATTCAAAATATTTAACATCGCGTTTTTTAAAGAATTTGAACCATTTTTTATTGGTGCCATAAAACAAGTGCTACACGAGCGGAAACAAGAGAATAAAAAGAAGAACGACTTCGCTGATGTTTGCCTTCAAATACAAAATTCTGGGAATATGCTGGACAGGGGCACGGGATTTGAGCTTAAACCAACAGATGAACTACTAGCTGCCCAGGGCTTCTTCTTTTTCATTGCCGGCGTGGAACCAACAGCAAGCGCAATATTTGCCACATTAGTTGAATTAGGAAAACATCCCGAGTATCTAGAAAGGCTCCATAACGAAATAGATGAGGCCTTCGATAGACATAACAACGAAATATCTTACGATGTCGTAAATAGTATGCAGTTCCTTGATATGGCTCTGAGCGAAGCGACACGATTACATCCACCAATCGGTTTCTTAACTAGACAATGTGTGAAGGACACAGTGCTTCCTGTCGGTAATATCAAGGTAGATAAAGGAACGAAGATATACACACCCATATATGAACTGCATCACGACGAAAAATTTTACCCGGAACCTGATATGTTTAAACCGGAAAGGTTTTCTTCTGAGAACAAACATAATATTCCGGATATCGCCTACATGCCGTTTGGCAAAGGACAGAGAATTTGTATAGGTATGAGATACGCGAACTTACAAACAAAAGTTGGTTTGATACATTTACTCCGGCATTTCACATTGCAGATGGATATTGGAGAAGGTGGCATCAGATACAGCAAGCAGCAAGTGCAAGTGAGACTTAGTAACGTAGACATTAAACTGATACCAAGAAGTCCAAAGTAGATAATAAAAATTTATTCGATACAGGCAAATTCTTCAAATGTTTCCAAAATATAAATTCATCTATAGAAATAGAATTGTGTTGTTAAGTGTAAAACTCGCGAACGGATCAGCCACTTTTCCTATTAAGTTTGAGGAAAATCGAGAGAATGCAAAAAGTTTTCTTTTCTCCGTTCAAACTGTTCGTAACTGAAAATCGAATTACTGGTTACAGGCTACATAGTTTCCAAATTGTACACGTGGTTTACCGAGACATCTTGTATGTATGTCTAATACAAAATTTACCTAAAAAAGTACATTAATATCTGATTATAATATGACAAAACAACAAAGATACGTTACAATACAAGACTGTCTGTGCTTGTACCTAAGACGGCGTGTCCCAAATTCGCAGTTAACACACAGTCCGTTAGTAATTTTTTCGTAATACAAATATTAATTTATGTAATAATAACAATGTCGCTGACTACGATCACGTTCATACCATTTAAATTATAAACTTAACTATTTATTCTTAATATAATCTACCTAAGTGTATGCAACAATGTATTAGACACTTATCGTAAAAAACAACTTAGGTTATCTTAAGTTATTTAAGTACCCTATTCAGTCTATCCTAGACTTCCAATGTCCAGTTTAGTCTAACGCGAACTGTTTGCCATGTTTTTCACAAAATTTTCACGGGATTTTTCTTATCCCACGTCTTAGACTGTTTTGTATGTTGAAATTTAATAATTATTATATAGTTTTATATCGGTGATAATATTTTCTTTATGATTTATTTTAAAAATAAATTATATTTAAACAATTGATGAGGTTTATGTCAGATTAAATTATTAATTACATTATCTTAATTGATTTGATTTTTCAATAAACTTGTGTGGACACGCAAAATTTAATAAGCTATTTTTTGTTTCTTTATTAAAGTCATGATTGCAATTATTGTTTTATTTATCTTTATACAGGTTGTTTGGGGAGCGCTCCCGAAAACAAGTCAGGATCGATTTTTTTCGGTCCCTTCATCAAAGCTGTCATTAGTATTGTCACCCGTCTTCGTTTTCGAGAGCAGTCCCGAAACATTCTGTATATTTGTATATCCGTTTTCAAGACAATCTTAAAATTTTAAGGGTATACTACCATGATTCTAAACAGATCTGATTTTAGGAGCTGATGCCACAGACAGATAAACAGACACGTCAGATTTATATTACTAAATATTTTATGTCTTAAATAATAATAAAGATTCTTAAAAGCATAAAATAGAAGTACTATATAATAATCGTGAACTAGAATAATAAATTTATTTATTATCAAGGACTGAAAACATAGTTTCATAAATGTCTGATATTAATAATGATAACACTGATACTTTTGCTGTGTGCTTTTATATTTTTAACATTATACAGCATTGGGAAGAACAATGAGCTCTACTGGAAGAAACGCAAAGTGGCATTTTACAAGAAAAACAAGGTGACAGGGATTATGTGGGATTTCCTGACTAAGGACAAGCCTCTATTCGAAGCGGTTTGTGAAATCTATAAGGAGTACCGCAAGGAACCCGCTGTTGGTGTTGGATCTTTTTTCACACCCGCCTTGTACGTGATCGATTTGACAAACGCTCGACACGTACTAGCTTCCGATTTCAACTCTTTTAACCATAGAGGCTTGGAAGTTAACAAGAACGACCTACTCGCTGATAACGTTCTCTTCATGAACGGCAACCGCTGGAAAGTTGTTAGACAGAATATGACGCCGCTGTTCACGCCAACGAAGCTTAAAGCGATGTACTACATTGTAGATAAGAGCGCTGCAGATTTCATGATACATTTGAAGAGTAACCCGGAACTGTTAAAAGGAAACGCGTTTAATACTCTCTCAACGTTTTGTAGCGCTGCGATCGGAGCCGCCGTGTTCGGTGTAAATACAGAGTCCATATTCGATTCGCCATTCTTAGACATGGCGCAGAGATCTTTCGATTCTACTATATACAAAGATTTAAAATTCGCCATAGGCAACTTTAGTAATACACTATTTAAATTGCTAGGTTTTAAAATATTCCATGAGCACGAAAAGTTTTTTATTGGCGCAATAAAAAAAGTATTGAGAGAACGTGAATGTTTAAATGTGAAAAAACATGACTTTGTGGATTTATGTGTTAATCTACAAGCGACTGGGAAGTTGATAGACAAAGATACTGGATTTGAAATCGATCCCACTGACGAACTGTTGGCTGCGCAGGCGTTCTTTTTCTTTGTCGGTGGAGTTGAACCAACGGCGTCTGCTATGTTCGCTACTTTAGTAGAATTGGGAAGAAACCCTCAGTATTTAGATAGACTACACAGCGAAATCGACGACACGTTCAAAGACTCCAAAGTAATTAGTTACGATACTGTAACTAATATGAAATTTTTAAACATGGCGCTGAGTGAAGCGTTACGGATGCACCCACCGATCGGATTTCTATCAAGAAAATGTGTCAAAGACACCATCCTTCCTGTCGGCAATATTAAAATTGAAAAAGGCACGAAGGTCTTCATGCCGTTGTTCGAAAGACATCACGATGAAGAGTATTTTCCGGATCCCGATGTATACAATCCTGAGAGATTTTCACCGGAAAATAGGCATAAAATAGTTGATTTCAGTTATACACCGTTTGGTAAAGGTAACAGGGAGTGTATTGGAGCGAGGTACGCGTTGTTACAGGCAAAAGCCGGCTTGATACATTTACTCAGAAATTTTACAGTGAAGACGAATATTAGGAGTGGAGGAATGCGGTATGGACGTGAACAAATTCAAGTGAGGCTTGAAAACGTCGATTTAGAATTTATACCTAGGAAAGTTAGTTGAGGTCGTATTATATTCTAATTTATAAAATCCTCGTGTCACGGGATGCGTAATCGAACTCCTCCGAAACGGCTCGACCGAACCTTATGAAAATTTATATAGTTTTTTCAGTAGACCTCAGAATCCGACAACATCTATTTTTCATCCCCCTAAGTGATAAGGGTTGTTCACCCTTAAATTTTTTTTTTAATTTTTGGACGAAT